>JAMWET010005451.1:335000-612500 GCA_024036415.1 Prochilodus magdalenae | reverse complement strand
AATTACAAAGTGCTCCTATACGGTAAGTGAAGCTGATAAAATGGACAGTGAATGTAGAAACAAGGTAGATCTACCTAATAAAGATCCAGGTGCTGTATAACTAGCATGTCAGCAAAGATAGCTACTGCATATGCATCTCATTAGGATACGCTGTAAGTGCCAGAGGAGGAATGTTCTTTTGCTAAGGATCTCTTAGAAAGTCACATTTATTCCAAGTGAGTTAGGGTTTAGTATTCAGCGCACATCCATAAAGTGAAGCATGAGCAGCCTACAAATGATGGCGTTTCCTGGAAGGGTGCATGATAATCTACGTCTGAACAAACCAGACTGTGCTTGCTCGATAAGTTTTCTAGAAGTAAATCTGGAATGGAGGTCAGCTTGTTTTGAGTGTACAGTAGATGAAGATGAGGTTAACAGCTTTCTTGTCATAACTGACCTTTATAAATAAAAGCTTTAGAGCATGTTCTGTCAGGGAGACACCAATGCGTCACTCAATCAGTCAGTACTCTGGTCAATCGCAACCCTCCACCTGTCTTTAAGGAGATTCATCTTACGTTCCTATTGTGCTACTTTCAGGTATCCACGTTTTCTGCCTTCTCCCCACCGGCTAGTTTGGTCCCAGTTCAATGTCCAGGGAGCAGGCTCCGCCCTTGCCAGGCAGGAATTGCAAGGGTCTAAACACTTTAAGAGCTGGGCCTAAGACGGAGCCTACGCCAAAGACTCTTTATTCTACGTCATGCTACGTCACTTAATCATTCATTCTTCTGGCCAATCGTCCTGTTCTGCTGCTTTCTGGTGCCAACATTTTAGCCTTCTCCCTCGCAGGCTAAGTTTGGTTCCAGTCCAGTTGACCAGGGACTAGGCTTCTCCCCTGCCATCCATATCCAGCAGGATCTGCGAGGGTCTGAGCAATGAAAGCTTTGGTGCAAGTTCTTCCTGGGAGACTCCAATGCTACATTACTCATTCATTCTCCACTCTGGCCAATCCGCCACCAGTCTTTCAGACTTCTCCATAAGTGTCTAGTTTGGTTCTGGGTCCAGGGAGCCGTTGCAGCTTCAAGACCTGGGCCCATGATGGGGGCTACGCCAAAGACTCCTTAAAACTGTCTTGCTTCAAATTGTACACCTTATAGAGGATTAACTATCGTTTTCCATAATTTTGCTTCTATGTCTTTCTGGCAGAACTTTAAGACCTAGGCCGAGAAAGGGGCCTACACCAAAGACTCTTTGATCCTTATGTATCGTTATCCTTTAAAATGAACACCTTGTTGAGTATTAAAATATAAATTTCCATCATTTCTACCTTTTTGAGTCTTTCTAGCAGAAAGGATATTACAGTAGGCCTATTAGAGTTAAATTTTGACTCCTGAGAAAGTGATGGAAGACAAGCATTGACGGCAACATCCCACAGCCCAGCTGGTTATATAATTAAGGCATACATCCGTCCAAAGTAATCAGCAATCAAAAAGTAATCAAACTCAATTAAAAAGTCCAAGCAGACTTGTGAGATCCTGTGTTAGGAGTGTATTTTCAGAGGACTGTACCACTATAAAACACGCTCCGAGTGGAAAAATGATCGGAAGCTCTTAGTTTAATTGAAGTGTCTTGTGTGTAAATAAACTAAGGGCATGCGTTTGAAACAGTTTTTGATGGCAAGCAGCCGCTGGCACGGCGGTGGAGTTTGCGTGTTTGTGCACCAGGAGACAAAGCTTTTCATTAAAGTCCTGTCTTATGCAGAGTCATCCTCCAGAGCTACAATAAACGAGAGCAAATGAGTGAAAACCACCAGCCCTGGAGAGGAACAGAGAGGAACAGAAAGAAAGTGAGAGAGAGAGAAAGAGAGAGAGAGAGAAGGAAACTGATTTAGCCATGGGCTATGGAGCGGGTGGGACAGTGTGAATGCTCATGTCAGCTCCATATCTATCTGAGCAGTAGGACAGCTGCCAAGCAACAGGCTTCAAAATCCATGTGCTGGGAAATTACACCAACAGGGAAGGGAATGCAAGCATTCCTGGACTGATATCCACCTAAATCACAGCGGTGTCCTGAAGAAAACACCTTACTCTCTTTTAAAAGTGGAATTTTTCACACTCATGTGTTTCAGTTAAAGTCATTGTTTGGCCAACAATCAAACAGACAGTTTTCCTCCTATCCAGGTTTCTGACCAGCCTAAAGATGTTCAGTTTCCAAATTTTTTCTTGGACAAAATGTCAGTGTGAAATAGTTAGAATTGGTGATAGCAGTCATTACAGAGCCTGGATTTTGTCAATATTCTATTGACAAAAAATAAAACAGTATGGAGTCGCCAGCTCTGTTGAGGTGACTGCAGTGAGATTCCTGATTTTGATTACTGCACTGTTGGTTTCAAGCACCATGCAAAGTCATAAGCACCACTAGTAAAATCAATCATAGACACATGACTATGACTTCTAAAGATGCATTTTGGTCAACAATCAAACTGACCCTTTTCACAAAACAAAGGTTCATCATATAGCTAAAACTGGTAGTAGCAGCCAGTCCTCTAGTGGTGTTGCCAACTCTGTTCAGGTAACAGAGAACTATGGATCAGACCAACATTGAATTTGCGCTCCATGGTCTGCCCTGAGATGGACCCTGTGCAAAGGGGTCTGTTGGTCAAGCAAAGGTACAGTAAATGGGTGTGCACTTATCCATCCCCTTTGGTCTTAATGGAATCACATTCCGAATTTAACAGATGTTTACATAACACTAAGTTCCTTTAAGTGCATATACCAGATTTGTGTAGTGTCAACATCTAGACAACTGCAGGGCGAAATAGTAGGCCAAAATGTGTACAAAAAAGAAGATGAAGATGAAGATTAAGAAGAAGAAGAAATCATTGGATAACAATGTTTACTGCACAGTGTGTTTAAACCCCCAAACCATGAGATAGCAGTGTTGTAATCATTAGCCACTGAACTTCTTACCTCCAACATTAACAAGCGGCAGCATAAGGCTGCACTGCTAACATTGGCATTAGTTTACCTGAAATTACATTTTAAAATAAATAATATCATAATATTATCCCTTGCTTAAGGCATCAGCATACATAGTGGTATAATTGTAACCCCTGTATCATGACACTGTACCGCCAGCCCTACTTAGAAGGACAATGAACTATATCGGTGGTTTTCGAATCGGTCCTTAGGGACCCCTAGACAGTCCAGAGAGAGCAGCAATTCTGAAGCCAGAAATGCCTTGTTGATCAGAGAGGTCTACAGAGAATGGCCCGCCTGGTTCAAGCTGACAGACAGGCTACAGTAGCTCAGATAACCACTCTAATTCCAGTAAATTTATCATATTACATTGCATTACTTTCTGCTCCATAGCTTTACATGAGCTCATTAGCATTCAGGTCCTTGTTCCTCCATGTTCTTCTGAAGTGGAGCATTTGGCCCTGCTGTGAATTTGCTGTAGTTTGCTGCCAGGGTGAGAGGCCTCATGAGCAGAGGGCAGGAGATAGAGCTCGGATGTTAAGAGGTCATGGCGAAGGTTAGCAGCAGCCAGGCTCCGGGCAATAGACTGTACTGCGTAGATAAACGGAATGTCAAGGAGACAGAAGGGATGAGGAAACATGGGAAAAGCAGCAGCGGCAGCCTATGAAATGATTTGGTTCGTCTTAATTAACAGACCAACAGACCTTTGTATGAGCACTAAAGCAGAAACCCTGACTTAGCCGTAGTAGCAGTAGGGGTTTCTGCTGAAGAAGAGCTGTGAAGAGGTCAGACTGTAGACACAGTAGACTTGTAGAGCCTTGTAGGTGCCATAGAATGCATTTGTGTATCACTTTGTTCTCTATGTCTACATAGCAGATATGTGACTTTGATCACATAGGTCCAATCGGCCCAATACCAATGCTCTGGTTTGCAGCAAGATGCTGTAATGATCACACAGAAGAAACATGTCAAAACAGACCCGGACAGGAAACTAAAACAAACCTCTGTGTAAATAAGCTAGATCAGCATAGGTCTGGAAAACTGCCCAGAACAAAATGTGCCAAGCAAACTGACAAGGTTGAGTTAAAGTTGTCCAGGATCCTACTAAAGATGTGGAACCTGAAGCCAGGCTTCCTATTGACCAATTTGTTTTGCCAATTGTCTGTTCCACCTTAAATGGTGTTGCAGTTACATTCTAACACGTGTACAAGCTGCAGCATCTATGGTAAACCAGGTCTTCCAAATAAGAAACTGGTGAATAGAAAACCCAACTTAAGGCTTATTGCAAGGTTTAAGAGAAAAACGTTATTGCACAAAATGTATCAGCTTTGGAATATTGTAAGCACACAAGGAATACCACACGACAGGGCAATTTCTGAAAACTCCATTCAATCATCTCACAGAGAAATTTCATTCAGGCCCAGAGTTATATACAGGATTGACTTTACTTCTGACTTTATTTAATACTTAATACATTAAAAAATATTACATTTAATAAATAAGTAATATATTTATCTTAACGTTTTTCTTTACAATAAAAGTGAAGACATTAAATAACAAAATAGCACTCATTCAATTATTTAGTCCACCTTAAACAACCTCCAAAATGGAACTTTAGCAAAGGTTAAAAAACGCTTTCTTAACCTGCGTGGGAGGCTGATGTAACAATTTACTTCTAGGCAGTTTTGAATCAATGGGTCTGTCCATCATGAATATTCACTAAACTGAAAGAGTAACTAGCGCCTCCTTTAAACTGTGCAAAAATATAGAAATACGTTTTTACACAACTAAATATATTTTAAAGGTGGCATCATGGCAGGAATATAATACTGTGGTTCATCAAGAGTATGTGATATAGTATGTGATATATCATGATATGCATTGTTTCAGACATCAGTTGGAATTGTTCAGTGTAAGATTGTAGAGTCTGTAAGATTTGGGTGCATCTAAACTTTTAATTGCTACTGCATATATACTGTTATTTTGGGATGATTTTTGGGAAACATGTTGCACCTTTGCATAATGACTCAGTTACAGCTCATTGAAATAGGTCAAAAATTCAGTTTTCTCCTTTGAATAAAGGGGGCGAGGGTTATTGTTTATTATAACTTGAATTTGATTTAATATTTATTGAATCTATCTATCATCTATTTACATAGTGCCATAACAACAACCTAACACTGAACACCCAGAAAACCAAGGAGATCATAATGGACTTAAGGAGGTCCAGAAGCCAGGCTCACCCACCAGTCTACATCAGCGGAGCTGCAGTAGAACAGGTGACCAGCTTCAAGTTCCTCGGCACCCACATCTCCAGTGATCTCCCCTGGTCTCTGAACTCCTCAGTTCTGGTCAAAAAGGCGCAGCAGCGCCTTTACTTCCTTCGGAGCCTCAAGAAAGTTCACCTGGTGAACTTCCACCGCTGTACCATTGAGAGCATACTCACCAACGGCATCTCTGTATGGTATGGCAACTGCTGCACTGTTGACCGCAAGGCACTCCAGCGGGTGGTGAAAATGGCTCAACGCATCACAGGCACCCAGTTACCCACCATTCAGGACATCTATCATAAGCGCTGCCTGGGCAGGGCGAGGAATATCATCAAGGACGTTTCCCACCCGAATCATGGTCTTTTCACCCTCCTCCCATCTGGCAGGCGCTACAGGAGCCTCCGCTCCCGCACCAGCAGACTTAGGAACAGTTTTTTTCATGAGGCTGTGTGTCTCATGAACGCTGCACGGACACTTTAATTTACATTGCACTCCCTCTACTGCATCCTCGCACCTTCTGTACTGTTACTGCACTTTATTCATCACCAAGCCTACCGTATACTCATGTTTACATACTGTATACTCATGTTTACATACTGTTCTTATATTATCTCTACCTCAGATGTTATTTTCATTGTGTACATACTGTCTACTTGCACTACTCTTACAGTTGAAACATTCATTGCTGCTCTATACATTCATATATATGTATATAGATATGCTTATATATGTATATATTTATTATTTCGGTAAATAATACTGTACTTGCACTTCTGGTTAGATGCTAACTGCATTTCATTGGCTCTGTACCTGTACTCTGCACAATGACAATAAAGTTGAATCTAATCTAATCTAATCTATTGTTATGTTCAATATGTATTGTTATGTAGAGCCTTATTCTATACATACAATACAATCTTATACATTTTCACACATTTCACACTGACATCAAACCAAGCCCAAACAGTCACATGTTCTGATTCAAACATGAAAAAAAAAAACCAGAATGCATGACAAGTACACAATTTCATGTAATAGCTATGTAGTTACAATGTAATTACCTTCAAATAGACGCACAATATAATATATAATATATATAATAACTGTGGATACTTCTAAGGGTTAACAAAATCTGAACTGTAGCGTCTTCTATGCAATCTCGGCCAGGTTAGACAGCTCATGCAACACTTCAGCGGACTTTAAGACAGGTGATAATAACGCTAGAGCAAAGCTGTGTGTGGAACAGCACTAATATAAACAGCAGCATCTCCTAAATGAGCGTGGTGTTCCCTCTAGAGCACCGGATGGAACTGGGACACTCCAGCGTGAGATAGCGGCGTTGGCCTAGTTCTGAGACGCGCACTCCAGCCCAGACACAAGCAGCACACCTGTCAGCCCCTGATCAAAGCCAGCATGTAATCACTGTGACAAAAGCAGGAGAGATCGCTCTGCAGAAGGAGAATGGGCCATCCCTTCATGCCCCCAGGAGGAAACGGCAAATATCCAAACAATGCGGGAGGGACCGGAGGGTGGGCAAAGAGGACACAAGGAACACTCTTGTTTCCTGTGCCTCTGCTTTCATTACATTTAATGAAGTGCATACCAAAGTGGTATATGACGTATTTATGACTGTGGATTGCACCAGCAATAATTAAGCTAAACTGAGTTTAGGGCTAATCAAGGATTTGTTAATCGTCTTTTAAATTGGGTTGGGTTACATGAAAATGCAAGTCAGTGGAACCAGACTTTTTTCCAAGCAATTTTGGGGCATTTCTGTAGGTCTATTCATTTTGAAATTTTCACACAGTGATTGGCAGCTGCTGTGTTCAAATGATGTGTAGAAGTCTACACAAATAAAGATGCATGTTATTTTTTAGACAGTGATAAAATATGAGATTAAAGTCCTAACCTGGCCCTGGGATGGACTGCCCAGGGTGCTTCCTGCCTTCTACCCAATGAATGCTGGGATAGGCACCATCACCCAGCAGGATAAGCGACTTAGAAGATGAAAGAAAGAATGAATGAACGAGTTATGAACGTCTTAACCTGTGATTAAAAACATAACCTACCATGACTTTGATTGTTCTTCATTCATACTGTCATACATCATGGTCTACAAGCTACTTTTAGACATGGTCTACAGCCCTTACAAACAAAAAGATGTTTAATCACTAGACTCTGAGGATCTGCTCCAGCTCTACTTCTAAAATTTGAAGCACAAGCTTAGTTTTACAGTAAAAGCTCAATAAACGGCCACCTATTATAAAGCCTAACACGGAACAATAACACTACATTATATATATATATATATATATATATATATATATATATATATATATATATATATATATATATATATATATATAATATAATGTAGTGTTATTGTTCCGTGTTAGGCTTTATTGAGCTTAAATATTATATTTATATTATTACTTTAGCTTGTTAACTAATGCTAGCAAACACACACACACCCAACCCCCACACACACCCACACACACACTCACACACACCCACCCACCCACACATGCACAACCACCCACACGCCCACACACACACACAAGGGGCCCTGAGCGGAGGGCAGCCCTAACCACGGCGCCTTGGGAGCAGTTAGGGAATTAGGTGCCTTGCTCAAGAACACTTCAGTCCCTACTGTCAGTGCAAGCCTCCGATCACAAGGCTGGTTTCCACTACACCCGTCTACCTACGGAATGACCCACTCTAAACTGATCTGGATCTGCCAAATACTGTGAATGTCGATCAACCAGTTCAACACAAACGTATTCTTCGCTGGAGTATATTCAGTCTGCTTGTAAGTGTAAAGTGTATGTGCATCTGCTGCTCTGCTTTTCTTCTATGATGCACAGAAAAGCTACTTGAGTGCTAATAGCACTTCCGTTTGTGAGACGAATCATTAAACTTCAGTGAGTGAGCAAGTTTTCTGAGATATGTATAGTTTTTCTGCCATTTTGCAAATTTAAAGCAGCAAAACTGGAAGTTTAAATGTAATCCCTGCACGAAGTTTAAATCTGGTTTTAAAGTAACGGTGCAACAGGATTAAATTTAATCTTAATCTAGATTTACCGTAAAAGTAATCCAGGATTAAATTGATGCTTAACATGTAATCCTGATTACTTTTAAAGTAGATTTAAAGTTGGGTGCAACATGATTAGCAGATAAAGCCCTGATTTAATCTCAGTTTAAGCTTAATCCTTGTTGGTGAAACCCACCCATAGACCATCATTTCATTTTTCAATGCGTCATTATTTAACGCAACAAACCCTGTCTGTGAATTATGTATGCAGTACATGCATGCAAATAGCTGATCCAGACTAACACATACAAGGCCAAGTCTCACGACTCTGAAAGAACGCCCGCCTGGGCTGAGCACCTTTCCTCTCGCCGGTGTAGGAGAATCTGATTTATGAGGGTGTTGTTCTCTCCGATTTTACTGCTCGCCGTGAGTTCCAGAGGGAACAGATTTACTCTCTTTATCTCCAGGAGAATCCAACTGCGCACAAGATCAAGGCATCATTGATTTTCTCCCAGCTATTGATCACATCGAGCCGACTGTTAAGTAGTTGTCCCTGGCGCGGCTTAAGAGAAGTTCAGAACGCAGCAGGTTTATCGGCGATGTGCAGGTGGTCTATAACGCTGAAGGCGAGAATGAGCTCTGATTTTTTTATTTGGACCTTGATAAGTCCACTATTGTTGTCCCTTTACCAAGAGGAGTTTTGTCGGTTATCATCTAATTGACCTACCAAGTGCGCCACTGCTAGCTGCTAAACTGGACCTAACACAAAACTGTAGCACACTTTGTGTAAAACAGGTGTTAAGTGTAGAGCGTCCAAATGCAAGGCTATGAAGCTACACTGTGTTGTTGTTGGTGCTAGTAGCTGCAGTATCTTTTTTTAAACTGTGTGGGCGCATTGCAATGAAATTTCAATCTGCATAAACTTGCTGTATCCTGAATGACAAAGTTTGTCTAAGGCTAATCAAATCTAGGATGGTTTGAAAAATGTCGCTATCATGCTAATGTTAACTTTAGCATCTTAAACTGACATTGAAAAATTACACATTTACAAACACAAAATTATAGATTAATAAGTATTACTTCACCTTTCCTCATTTTACTTCACCTTTCCTCATTTTCTTACGAACTGCTATCAAGTCTGATAGCTTGTAGGGGTGAAAAGGTGCAGTGCAGGAGCCAGACATGGAAAAAGGCACTGGTCCCGGGACTCTCTTAGGATACACGCCCAGGACACACTACATGCGGGGTAGAAGTGGTGTTTATTGGTCCAAGCAACCACAGATCTCACCATTACTGTCCGGAGTAACTTAGAAGCAGCTGCATCAGACGGGAGGCTAGGCTACAACTAGCTCCTTCGTCCCGCGCAGAGAGCTACAGCTCAGCGCACATGCGCAACAGTCAAGAGCACGTAATCAACCGTTACAAGCTTTATGGCTTTATGTGCAGACAAACCCAAACATTTTGATGCCAGGAAATTCCTTAATCTCCTTCTGCCCATGTAGAAGTCATTTGAGACACATGATACACTCATCACCAAAATATTAGCTGTGCCTAGAAGGTAGTGTCGGATTGTAATGTTACTGGGAAGGAAGATAAAGGTTACCAGGAACAATAAATGATGATAAATATGATACATTTAGATATGAGCCATATTTATTGAAGCTTTACATACAAAAGTAGTGTCTCCCAGTTTAGCATTGGGCTACTATGTTTGCTAACGCAATATGCCAGACGTCTTGGCATGGAGATGTTGAGGCTCTTTATGGTGTCCTTTGATAATCCATCCTATGCAGCTTTGATATTCTCACACAGATCCTGCAGATTGTGTGGTAGGGATGGAAGGGGAGTGACACCAGGTCATCTAGAAATGTGATGTGTGGGTTCATCTTGTCGCTGACCATGATGCCTCCACACACAGACTTGTTGCTCGTCTCCAACAAAGACCAAAGCGGTACTCGGCGCTGAAGATGACCCACTGCCATTCTGAGTCACTCCATGACAGTCTGGTACAACACCATTGCAGTCTTAGGAATGTAGGGATGGTGTTAAAGGCAGATGCCACAACGGTCTGCATTCATATAGTCCTGCATCGTGCAGCCGTCTGCTAATGGTGTTGGCACGAACAGGATGACTCATGGAGGGCATCACTGCTGACTCAGTGTCTGCATTTGTGGCTGTTGTGTCAGTCAGGTACAGCGATAAGGCCTGTCCTTGCTTACATCCCAAGCACAGCTAAGCATGATACTTGAATTATTTGCATGTCTCGTAATGTTAAACCTACACCCCCAAGTTTCATTCCTGTCGGTTGATGCCTTCTGGGTGCAAATATTTGTGCAACTACCTCAAAGCCAATAAATAATTTCAGTCTGAATTCCAACTGTGCTTAAGGCTCTTTGAAGTAATTTAATAGAAATGTTAAGTACGTCAGCCCACTGAATCCTATGAGCTACAGGTTCTCATGAGGGTTGGATGAGGCTCTCTATGCCAACGTTCTGCAGAGCCTGTCCAACCTCATACCAATAACTACTACAGACTGCATTTGTAGGTGGAGAATTGATGAATTCTTCAACTCGTAGTAAGAAAAAGCTCAACTCTACATGACTTTAGTGCACTTAATTCTTAGCCTGACACAGTTCTCATTAGTCCTGAAACTGCTTTCATTTTCACTGCTGCAGCCTGTAGAGGCCCAGAAATGATCTCACACACTCCCACACACATATACACACACACCCAAACACACACAAGCAGCAGTATATTTGTGTTCAAGTCTGATGAAGCAGGATGCTGGCTCTGGGGGATTTGAGTAGACTTCAGGCTGTCTGATCTCAGCATGTATTCTAAATAAGCTAAAGTGGTGGGCTATGTGAGTATGTGTGTGTGCTGGGTTGGGGGGGTGGTGGTGCGGTGTGTGCGGGGGGTTGTAATGAGAGGACATGGCTTGCAAGAGTGTAAATAATATACTGCACCACAACCTCTAGCCAAACACTGGACACACAAAGAGATCAACGGGACATGGCTATGAGCTACAGACGTCCTGTGGAGTTTAGAAGATTTGCAAAGGAATGTGTGCAAGATAGCGTCTCCCGAGGACGTTATTCAACTCTTGCTGGACTTTAGAGGGGATTCGTAGCACTTCTAAAACCAAACAGGCTTTATCCTCGCAAGACTGTATATTCTCTAGCACTTCCTCACAATCTAAACCTCTTATCTAGCCCTCTGAGAACACAATGAGGCTTATTAGGATTCACAGCAGCATTATAGCACACTTAATATGGGAATTTTACATTTAATCTTTTATAACATTAACAATGCTATTCATTTTTATTAATAAATGTTAATAAATATTATTAATATAACAAAATTTAACAATATTAATTCCTGTTTAATTTCATTACATTTTAATGATGACGGCAGCATTTGCAGTTGTCGTAACTCTGGCTTTTGAAATGTTTCCTTTTTACATACAATACAAAGTAGAATAGATCCTCACCAGCTTCACTTACGTTTAGTATAACAGCTGCTTGATATACTAAGACATTCTACTGCATTTCTAATCTGCAGAGCTTAATGTCAAGTCTAGGTTTATTTATATGGTGCCTTTTACAACACATGTTGTCACAAAGCAGCTTTACAGAGAATCCAGGTCCAAGCAAAACAAATTAATTAGTGTCTTGACCTATTACTCTTATACTACTCAAGTTACATACCCTATTGCTTATAATGGTGCCAACTCCACATACTATCTGGTGCTCACCATGTAGTATTAGGAGATCAGAGCATGGTATTTGGTACGTACCAAAACAAAAGGGCTAGGTGATCACTACATAGTATCTACTTACAACAAAGTATCTACTCTCCACAAGGAATCAGGTGTGCACCACATAGTATTGGGTGACAGTATCTGGTGCTCACCATATGATCACCATGATAATATCTGGTGCTCACAGAGTACTAGAGTGCGTCACATAGCATCTAGTGTATGCTACATAGCATCTAGTGTGTGCTAGATAGTATCTGGTGCTTACCATATCGTTTTTTTGGTGTTCACCTGATAGTATTGGGCGCTTAGCACATATTACCTGGAACTCACCTGATAGTATCTAGAGCTCATCAAATAGTTTTGGGTGCTAACCACATAGTATCTGGTGCTCATCTGACATCTGATGCACATCACATCTAATAGTAGCATTCTTACCACATAGTATCTAGTCTGCACCTGATGGTAAGTTCTCACCACATAATATCTGGTGCTCACCTGACAGTAGTGAGTAAAACAAGATTTAAAAAAAAATTTCACCTATAAACATATACCGCCTTGCTTTAGGTGGTGGCCTCAATGACGATATTTTTTATAATACCACTTTGATATCACTGTTGAGCCAACACTCAAACAGCCATCACAGATGCTGACCTATAGCAGACTACAAGCTGTGTTGCATCAGTTTACTAGCTGAGCAAACACTGAAACTGGGCTAACATATGAGTCTCGAGGGCTTTCACAGATGAGCTGGACCAAATGAATCAAGCGCTGGTTCACTGCCATGCAAAAAGATGTTCAGCTTGATGGGACTCGGCCACCTGTTCGATTCCAAGCTTGTCGCAGCGTTTTGCGAAGGCACGGAACGGAGCAGTAAGTACAGAGGTTTGGCTATTGTCACTCATATGCGAGAGAAGCAGCTTGCAGCAGGCGCGGTGGGATGGGTGCCTGTGAGAGACGTGCAGTGTTTGGTCTCTCAGCAGCTGCTATGTAAGCGAGGCAGCTGAGATTCCTCACTTCAATTTTTCATGATGTTTACCCAGCTCTTTGTACTTTAGGGAAAGATCAAGGCGACGTTTTCTGACGGAGGTTGGAAATATTTATTACCGCCCCCCCGCCACCCTGCCCCTACAGCCCCACAGCATTTTATAGTGGGGTGTTTAGGGAATTGGGCATTTGGAAGTGTGGTTAATGTTAGGAGAAGGCCCTGCATGCATCCTGATCCTATACTTTAATAAAAACCTTTTCAGGGATGTGACTTCGATCAGGAATGTCAGAGTTCCAGAACTTAGTTTCCTAACAGCGAGTGTGGCAGATGTAAATTTTTTACAGGCCCTCATGTTAATTGCATGGTTCTCATGATGCTCTGGTTCTCTATCACTGAAAACTAAAGTTCACTGGGGCTTCAAGACCTATTGGTGATTACTAGCACAATCCTTCCTCCTACCTTTTCTTTCTCTTGATTCTAACTTTTATGTTGAAATGTTTGTCCATTAGCCTGTCCTGCAGTTTTTCAGACATGATGACAACCATTCCAATCCAGAATGTTCACTTTGATCGGGAATGGTATGCTAGGTTTTTGATGGGACGTATGGTTTTCATACAATCCTTGTCGAATGGTATATTTATGGTATCCCTATAGAAAGGAATGGGTGGCAAACATGTGCACACTGTCAATTAGCCCATCTATTAACCATGTAGGACACCATAGCAGTATCCAGCATCCACCTCACACCACAACTTCTTAGCAAGGATAAGCTGCGCACTCACACTGGATTGTCAGTAAACACACTTTCCTAGTTCAATGCTGCCATCGTAACAGCCTCCTTTTTAGGTTATTAATTCTTCAGTCACTGTTTGGCATGCTTTGTCATATTAAATAATTTTCATATTATCCCCATACTATTAGGGTTCTGAACCTTTCACGTCCTCTAAACAATGTTCCACCCCTTGCTGCCACAAGTATCTGACCAGTAATGTCCTATGAGATGACCACTATAACATTCCAGACTTCTTAATAGCACGACTGCACATTTTGCACAATACACTGGTAATTAATTATATCACTGCTATATAAGGACCAGTACTTTCATTGTACATTGTACATGATGTATGCTTTTTTACTATACATGTATACGTAATAAGGATACCTGAGTTTTTGGGTACTGTTGGTTTGGTTACTGTTATTCGCAACAATAGGTTTATCGCATTAGGTACAGACAAACCACAGATTGTATCGTTTAAGACAATACAACACTATTACACAGTAAATATTGTCCATATCAGTCTAAATTTATCATCATTTTAATAATATGATCCTGGTAACCTTTATCTTCCTTCCCAATAGCATTGCAATCTCACACTTCCTTCTGGGTGTAGCTATTGTTTTGATAAGAAAGTGCACAAACATGGAGAAGCATGTAGGAACACTGTATTTGACACACAGGCATGTTCATAGAGTTAAACGTTGTCATACACCTTTAAGGTGCTTAAGCACTTTTCACGCTCACTCATTTCACCCAGTATCAGATCTGCCTTTAGGTCCATGACTCTGCAGGCTACTTAGAAGGCCTCGTCTGAGTCATTTGTTCAGACTGTGGAAAAAAAGTCTCTAGGCTCGGCTCTGCGGTAGAGAGAAAAGCCTTTACTGCTGCTGGAAATGCAGTTCAAATACCATCAGCAAACCACATTTACACAACTGCCCCCTTAGCCCAAATGTAGACAGTCAGCCACAGCATTTCGAGTGCCTTTTAGGGAGGTAGCATTAAGAGCCCGACCTCTGACCTTCTCATCCAACCCCCCACAAACAGAAATTAGCCTTTGACATGCCAGCTACTACTATATAGCATAAGCTCACTGGACAAAAAATAGTCACCTTAGTGTTTAAGGTGGTAGTAAATTCAAGCCCCTGCAGATGGCGCTGCATGAAAATGTTGCAGCTATAAATACCTGCGGAGTGCGTAACAGGATTCCTAGATTGAAAAGAGGTGGTAGAGTGCTGTGAACGCCTCATGTGGAAAATGGTTCTTAGAGCAGACGTAAATGACTGGCAAAAAGGAGTGACTGCATTTGGGCGTGCCGAAGACCATAATGTGAAGGAAGTAGCTCAGTCTGCAGGTGTATGTAAGCATGCGGTCATACAGGTCCACCAGCAGTGGCTAAAACCCCTGTGTACAAGAAATTCTCCTCGGACTTGTACCAGGGAAGACATCCACCAAATCTGGCCCAACTGCACAATTCTTGATGTGGCCTACATCCAGAAACTTGTCCAATCAATGCCAAATGGAATCACAGCTAATATTGTGTTTGTGGAGGTATTACATGCTGTTAGGTCAGTCACAGGTGACTCATTTCTGGTTTGTCTGTTAAGCTTATGTGTTTGTGCCAGAAACCTCATAAGCAAGTCCATTTCAGAACAGACGTTGGGCTTTGTGCTAAACCAGAAAGCCCCAACTGTGTGCACCCTCACCCCACTGATGAGAATGATAGCCTTTGCAGAACATCATGGAGACGTTAATGAAGTGAACCGAATGCAATCCTGGATTCCATTCTGATTAGAACACTTACGAGTTAGCTCTGATGGGCTTTATACATTAATCGGTTAATTTATTGCTTATTATGAATGAGTAATGTCTAATCCATAGCCTCTCTCTGTTTCTTATTAATTATTATTAGGTTTCTTCATCTGGCTCTTAGTGAGGTTTTCCTTGGCATAGGTTTACACACAGTACTGTATTTTGGCCAAACTATCTTTGTTGCTAAATCCATCCATCTATCCATCCATCCATCCATCCATTCATTTATTCTATCTTTCTTTCTTTCTTTCTTTCTTTCTTTCTTTCTTTCTTTCTTTCTTTCTTTCTTTCATACATTCATCTTGAAGATCTCTTATCCTGGGTGGCAGGGAGTGCTGGAAATAGGAAACACCCTTGACACCCAGTCCATCACAGGGAAGACACACAGACATACACATTCCCTCACACCTAGGGGGCAAATTAGTATCTCCGATTCACCTGACTGCATGTGTTTGGACTGTGGGAGGGACCAGGACACACCAGTTGGGAATCAACCCCAGTCCCTTCTTGCTGTGAGGTGACAGTGCTACCCACTTTCTCACCATGCTGCCCCTCATTTCATAAATAAATAAATGGAGGAATATAGAGCTACTAAAGTGCTGTGAACCCTACACACCTTCTTCAGCTCCTTGTCTAAGCAGTAGCAGCTCTGTGGTGGAGAAAGAGGAAAGCCTTTACTACTACTGTAAATGTAGTTCACAGGCCCCACGATGAGCCGAGCTGTCTTCTAATACAGATAATGCAGAACTCTAGGAGAAAGAGTGCTGCATTAGTATTCCTCAGAGCAGCCTCTCTCTCTCTTCCTCTCTCTCTCTCCCTCTCTCTCTTCTTCTCGTTCTCTTCCTCCTCCGCACTTCTCCCTTCTTGATAATTGACATTCTTAGACAAGATCAGTACCAAGCCGGAAGAAAGAAAAGGGAGCGTTTAAGCTGCAGTCTATTCACAATGTGCCTGTTGTTCGTGTGGTAATTACACGGGGTGCGAACAGATCACCACTGCTTATTGAATTCATATCAAATGAAACGTAGGTGGCAGCCTGGCCGTCCCTGCTGCTCGTCTGCACCGAAACTCTAATGATTTAGTTAGTTCCTCTCACTCTTTCACTTGCTTTCATCCCTTGGGTGCTCTTTTGCCCCCTTTTTTTTCGCAGATTCCTTCCTTCTCCCGCCATCGTCCACTTATCTGTGCCAGTCATTTTTCAGTCCCCCACCCCTTTATCCCATAATGGCCCTCCTTTCGCTATATCTTCCATCTCTCTTTTATCCCGACCTAGTCCTCTCTCGATTTTGCAGGCTTTTTCAGCACCCGGCAAGAGAGAAAGCCTTTCATGTGCACTTGCTGGGTGATATAAATAATGATGGGGCCTGCTGCCGGCCATGTGACCGGAAGCCTCTCTCTGATCCTTTGGGGGAGCCGCACCGCTGGGCAGTTTCCTACATAGACCCACGGTAATCGCTCTCTGGGCTCTATCTGAACATATTAGTCCACCGTATGTGTCAAATTTGAATCAGATCAAACAGGCTGCCCAAGCTGCAGTTCTCTTCACGTCCACTGAGAGGCGACATTTCCATAGTGAAGTCCTTCCGCAGGCCCAAAGGACCAGCTTGGTAGCCGCTCCTGCTCTGCGGCCAGGCAACACCGTGCTGTCAGCCACCTTTAAATCAGGCCAGATAAAAACAGATGCAGGATTGAAATGTCACGAGCGTATCTCAAACTGCCAGCACATTAACCTCCTCACCTGCCATGCCTCGCTCCCCCGGGGCCTCCACTGAACTCCATTGATTAAAAACACTAGCAGGTTACAGGAGATCCGGGGGCACGGATAAGAAAGAGAGAGAGAGAGAAAAAAAATAGGCAGAGTAAGCAAACAGGCAGGTCTTTAGCTCCTGACTCTGCCAGAGGTGAGAGACAGAGACGAAGAGAGAGAGAGAGAGAGAGAGAGAGAGAGAGAGAGGAGGAGGGACAGAGTGCAGGAGGTATTTCTGGAAAGAGCTGGAGAGAGAAAAATCATGCTTACCTTCTGCTGTTATGAACTCGTGCCCCAGCATTGCTTCACAGTGACACTGTGCAGAGAAGAAAGAAGATTTGTGATGGGATCTTACCGGACGGTGATTTAGAATGTGATGGGGAATCTGACGTCTGTATTTGCAGGCCATCATAAATCTCCATGTTTTGCTCCATAGTTGCTTTCTCATGTCCTGGAGTGGGCATGTGATCACCAGACCTCCAGGATTTACTAAAAAACAAAAAGCAAATGTTTCCAAAGTCTCTTAAAGTGGCAGCAGGCCTGGTAGTGGGTCATACCATATTCATTATATAAGCTTTTACATCACAAGTTGCACAAATAGTTCCACCCAGAAGGAATCAACCAACAGGAATGAAACTTGGTGGGTAGGACTGACATCATGAGAAATGCAAATGATTCAAGTTCCACGCTCATGTGGCATAAGCAAGGACAGGCCATATTGTACCTGACTGACCCAACAGCCACAATTGCGAACATCCAGCGAGCAGTGATGCCATCCATGAGTCATCCTGTTACTGCCAGAACTATTGGCAGACGATTGCACTACACAGGACTACATGCGCGCAGACTGTTACGGCGACTGCCCCTATCATCATTCAACATCACCAAAGATTGCAATGGTGTCGCGGCAGACTGCCATGGAGTGACACTTTAGTTTTGGTGGAGTCAACCAACGAATCCATGTATGGAGGCACCGTGGTCAGAGCCAAGATGATATTTGTTGTCATGCATCACACATCCAGAAGGCCTGGTGTCACTCCACCTCCACCTCCTTTTTGTCATAAAGCATTAGGAAATTCTCCCCCACCCAGTGAGAATGCCTCTTTAATGTTAGGTCACTACCAGCATATATTCAAGTTCTGGCCATATATTATACAGTTAAAGCTTTTCTGCCAATATCAGCTTAGAAGTTCCAGACATATACCACTTTTCAAGACTAATATAAGATGACCGACATCTGTTTCCAGGTTGTTGGCACCAACTAAAAAATTCAGAGCTAAAACAATAGCTTCAACATTAGGTGGCTAAACTGTCTAGGCTAATATTCCCTGGATGTGGTTTCAATGAATGGAGTTAAAGCATAAAAATCAACCCACCCATGTGAGCTGCCTCAATGTTAGGTCACTCTATACTGATCAGTATTTCAGTAACCTTCCCAATTGCATATTTCAAAGTTCATATAAAAACCCCTCCTTTGACTTCAACATATTGAGAGACAAAATGGTGGTTGCAGTCGCCATCAAAGTTCACATGGTCAGTTACATGGCATCACATGCTTGTATAGCTCTGTGCTAAAGTGTCCAGCAGGCAGAACAGAGTTTAGGCCTATCAGAAGTCCAAGGCAATGAGCCAATGGTTAACACACAGCCCATGAGTAGGAGTCAGTGGATGGCCAGTGCCCACTGTGGGATGCTGGGCTGAGAAATGGAGCAAGGAGCTGCCACTGTGTGCTCAGTGACTGCTATTACTGCTCACTGTGCAAGGTTCTGCTAGGCCCAACAGTTATATTAGCCCTGCACTGCAGCAGACACATAGGGTTCAGAGGAAATGGCGCTGTACTTTGCTCTGCTGGTGCCACCAGCTTTGGTTTTTTACCTGCTTGAAGCAGGATGGAATGTATTCCTACACAGGCAAATCCCTATTGTTGAGTGAACACCTACCATGCTGAATTAACACCTACTGGGTTTATATCAGGAGAGCCAGGGGCACAAATGAACACTGTAGGGATGAAATCATGGCTGTAAGGTGTTAATTCAGCACTGTTGGTGCTTTGTATGCCTAAATCAATGAATGTCATCTATGCCTGCACAGTAAAGATAAGGTGGCAACTGTCGATTCCAGCTGACGTGCTCTGTTTAAAAAACTTGGAATTGCTGTTTTCAGTCAAATAAGAATAATTCAGTTGCAGATACATTTCTAATATGATTCTTTACTATATAAAAACCCAACTGATATGATTTTTAATGAGCCACATTTTATTTAAAACTGCAGCTCAGTTGTATTAGCAATAAAACAGCTTAAGATAAACTCTCTCAAAAGATGTTCTGTCTTTTTACATGTCATTTAAGTTTAGATCAGGTGTCACCGTATGACTATTACCCATCATGACAGACGTCATAATGTTTCATGTCATCAGAAATTAAAATGTGACATTAGCTGTCATGACATCAAACATTATCTTGCTTGTTAAGATGTGACGTGTTGACCTTGTGTCCAGGACCAACTCTTGAAAAATTTGATAGTTGAGCAAGTGGGCTAACCTGGCTAATCACAAATGTTAGCACCCACTTTTTGGTGCTTTAGTTGTCAGGCTGGGATGTCGAATACAGCTGGCTAGTCTTAGCCTAGCTGCATAGCAAAGAAGAAGGGCAACCAAAATGCAAAGATGTGTGTTCATAGCAAGCTAATGCTAATGTTAGCTAGGTAAAATGTCATGAAGGTTAATATCCAGTGATATAACAGTATCATTTCATCATGTAACTTTTAACTGTCATGACAGATGTCATAATGTTTCTTGTCATCAGAAATCAGAATGTGATATTAGCTTGTTAAGATGTGATGTGTTGACCTAATGTCCAGGTTTAAGCCTCTACTGCAATGACTGAGCTAACATTAGCAAGCTAGCTAACCCCACAAATCTTAGCATCCCTTTTGTTGTGCTTTAGATGTCAGACTTTTCTGTCAGACAAGGGGGTAACAAAGATAACTAGCTAGCCCTAGCTTATATCAAACGTATCCGCAAAGGGCCAGGTTGGCTTTTGCCAAGAGGTGCTAATGTTTGCTAACTTCACTTATGAACTACGGCCATTTCTTCCTCTTTCTTTCTTATCACAAGGACACCAGAAGAATGGCAGTCGAGTAGGTTTATTGGATCTATTCAAACAACAAAAGTAACAGCACAGAGTCTTAACCAACACAGTAAAGGCATGGACTCCAATATCTTACCAAGCAGACTGGAATTGCCTGAATGTCTGAAGTTGCCAGACCCTTTTAACCTTCAATTGTGTATCACTAAAGAAGGAAGTGTTCATGAAAAGGTTCACAGGTTCTGCTGTTGTTTGCTTTATGCATCTGAAGGAGCATCTGGAGCAGGAAATGGCTATGTTACATGTGCCATCAGACTTAACAAACAGGTACCATCTATTCCAATGATTTGATTGTCCATAATGGTAACCTGAAAGTCCCATTGAAGATGTGAAGATTCTGACTTTTTCTATCATATAATGCTACATGTTTGTTTGGGTCAGCATGTTCTACCCTGAGCCTTCTGACTATGGTGGGCCATGGAACTGAACTCAGGATCTCCTGATGATAGGGCAGTCAGACAGTTGCATCACCTGAGAGGCATGAAGCATGTACTTTTTTGCACCCAAGAAAGAATGAGGTAATGAGGTGTGACACACATAGTTTGCATAATCTCCATGAAAGAAACACTAACTGATAGAACAGAACACATTGGAAGAGCCACACGTAAGTCAGGCATCGGCTAGAGGGTACAAAGTCCCACAGCACTGGGCTGCCTTGACTCAAGAGATGATACTCCATCCAATACCTGTGGGATGAGTTGTAGTGATCCAGAACTGATCACACAACATCAGTCCCTGACTTAAGTAAATCCCTTGTGGCTGAATGCAAATCCTCACAGCAATATTCCAACATCTAGTGTAAAACCCTCCCAGAGGAGTAGAGGCAACGAATACTCACGCTAAACATACCAGCAGAGAGAGGCCCAAAAACCTCAGACGTTCCACATGGTGCCCACCACAGAAGAGTGAAGAAACGAGATGATGTCTTACTGAATCCAGGTCATACTCTACCATCACTTCACCCTCCCAGCGAATGGGCTTTTTAAGGCTGGTGACACACTCATAAATCACCTGCCAACGAGCCCTGTTTACGTGAGGGCAAATTATGCCGCCCGTATGTAAGCCATCAGCACCTTGATGAATTAGCTGCCATGAATAGGTATTCCTGAATGACACCGTCAGTGTGCATTACAGCGCCCTTCAGCACCAAGAACCAGCTACAGCAGCACTGATACTCAACACAACATCACGCTGGATCACCCTCCATCAGCTGACCACACACCAGAGAGACAGAGAGAGAGCAGGGGTGGAGGGGGGGGGAGAGAGAGAGAGAGAGAGAGAGAGAGAGAGAGAGAGAGAGAGAGAGAGAGAGAGAGAGAGAGAGAGAGAGAGAGAAATGGGCAGAAAGAAAGACTGAGAAAAGGAAAGATAGAGAAAGAAATAGAGGGAGAAAAAAGACAGACAGTGAGGCAGAAAGAGAGAGAAACAGAGCGGCAGACAGACAGAGACCAATTACGAGACAGAGAGAAAGTGAGAGAATTGGAAGAGGAAGAAAAAGAACAAAGGACAGGAAAAGCAAATGAGAGAAGGAGAAATGAGAAAAGAAAGAATGGGACAGAGAGCAAGAGTGAGAGAAAGAGTGAGAGAAAGGGGAAAGAAGAGGTATAGAAGAGATATTGGGGGAGACAAAAAGAAAGAAATATTGAAAGATATAGAAAGACAGATGAAGAAATCAGACAGATGAAAAGAAAAAGGGAGAAAGAAAAAGAGAGACATAGGTAAAGAGAGATAGAGAGAGAAAGAGGGACAGAAAGGGGGAGGGGGATATAGAAAGGCCAGACAGGAAAAAAGAAGAGAGAGCCCAGTAAAAAGAAGACAAAAAGACAGAGAGCATATTTTGAGGGAGACAAACAGAAAGAAAGAGGGACATAGAATGACAAAGATGACGAGTAAAAGGATACAGGCGGAGTGAAATAGAGCAAGAAAGAAAAAGAAAGACAGAGGGGGCAGAGAGAGTAATAGAGAGGAACAAAGTGAGAGGGAGAGAGAAAGAAAGAGAGAATAAAATAGCAAATGGAAAGAAAGAGGGGCAGAGAGACAGAGAGAAATTAAGAAAGAATGTGAGAGAATTGGAAGAAGAAGAGAAAGACAGGAAAGAAGGGCAGGAAGAGAAAATGAGAGAAGGAGAAATGAGGAAAAAACACGAGAGAAAGAGTAAGACAGCAAACAGAGATAAAAAGAGAAAGATATTAAATGACAGAAAGATGAAAAGAGAAAGAGGGAGAGAGCGAGGGAGAGAGAAAGGGGGTGGGGATGATGAATACTTCCTGTGAGATATAAATAAGCTTTAATTTTTTTGTGTGAGCTTTGTGCGGAATGCTTTAATTCACGGCTCGTGCGGCGTCTGCCTGGTGAATAATATCCAATCTGGAGGAGGGGAGGAGAGAGGGAGCAGCCTGCCAGGCACAATGCATCAGAGAGAGGGAGAGAGAGGCAGACAGAGAGAGAGTCAGCTGCTTGAAGGCACACTTGTGGCCATGAAAGTTTATTTTCTAATCATTTCGTGGAAAGCAGAGTCTATGACGTGAATAAATCTGTAAAGAATGTATGTGCACAATATTCCAGTGATTCCGCCTCTTTTCCAAAGGTAGACTGGTGTAATAAATGTCAGCTTAAAGGTAACCACTGCTTCCTCCCCTTCCTCCGTCTGTGTTTTAGCCTGAACGCCGCCCACAGCCAGGGTCAGTCATGAAGATAAACGTTTTCTTTCTGGAAGAGGGAAACAGAGTAAGAGACGGCAGCTGGTCAGTCGACGGAGCAAAACAATTCAGCGGATTCCAGCAAACAGACTCAGGTTATTTATCATAAGCCGGCAAGCGTTCAGCAGCTGCACCACTGAGGAGGTGACATCAACAGGCAGTTGTGAGGAAAACAAGTGAAAAAGCGAGGGAGGTAGAGAAAATAACAATAACACCCGCAGAAAAAAAACATCCATCACCGGCCATTAACCGCAGCACAGATACTGCTGCGTGGCTGTCAGCACAGTGAAGAGCGGATATGACAGAAGCCCTGATTTCATTTGGTCACTGCTAACTATGAGTGATGACAGCACCACTCACTTTCACAGCGATTGACTTCAGGGGACACTAGACTGAGTAAAGGATGGCTCTTCACACCGTGTCGGCCAAGAAAAGCTGAATATGAATACAGCGTAGTAAAAATTACAGTATGACAGTCAACATCAAAAGAATAGCTGCACTCGGAGGGAAGTGCGGAATTGCAATGGGAAGGAAGATAAAAGTTATCGGGAACTATAAATGATGATACATTTAGACACATATGGGTAATATTTATTGAGCTACACATACAGAAGTAGTGTCTCCCAGTATGGCATCTGGCCACCATGCTTGCTAACACAACATTCCAGACATCTCGGCATGGAGTCGTAGAGGTTCCTAATGATGTCCTGTGTTAATCCATCCCATGCATCTTGAATATTCTCACTCGGTTCCTGCAGATAGGGGGTTTGAATGATCTCCGGGCCATTTTGCACTGGTTGTAAGTAAGCCGAATGATCTTACTATTCCAGCAGCTCATTCAGCCTGATTTAGTTTGTCTCAATAACGTTTCTTAATATAAGCTAAATTATTTTCTGATATGGTGAGAAAATTTGGCTTATTATAATCATATAAACCAAGTGCAATATTCAGGTGAGGTCAGTCGCTCTGTGAGTAGAGAGTTTAGGCCATTTTGTGCCATTTGTGTTTACACACAGAGGAATTAGTCTTCCACATTTAACCCATCCGTGAAGTGAAACACCCTCATACACACACTAGTGGGAAGTGAGCACACTTGCCTGGAGCAGTAGGCAGTCCTAACCATGGCTCCCGGGGAGCTGTTGGGGGTTAGGAGCCTTGCTCATGGGCACCTTAGTCATTACAGTCAGTTCAGGGATTTGAACCAGCAACCCTCCGGTTACTGGTTCCTTTTCCTCCAGCCCACAAAAGCTAAATAATCCTAAAATGAGCTTACAACAATCTCAATATGAGAAATATGAGACCATTTTACTTGCCAT
This sequence comes from Prochilodus magdalenae, assembly GCA_024036415.1. Taxonomy (NCBI): domain Eukaryota; kingdom Metazoa; phylum Chordata; class Actinopteri; order Characiformes; family Prochilodontidae; genus Prochilodus; species Prochilodus magdalenae. Next base: position 588,005 of record JAMWET010005451.1, on the reverse strand, counting down.
GATATAATATTTTGCATTAGATGTATGCAAGGTGACACGATCTGTCACAATCGTACACAGTCTCAGCACTTCTTCCCCGAGTCTAGGAAAAATGTTCATGCTTTTACTCACCAAGAGCATCTCCAGCGGTGGAAAGCAGTGCCAATGTTAGCTGCTAACCTGCTGCTTTTTTATGTTATGTGTTCTTGTTGCTGAGATTGACCAGTTCTTCTCGCCATCCTCTCAAGTGCGGACCATATCGCCTCCTCTGATACAACATGGTATTACGAGACAGGTTTAGAATTGGAGTTTAGAACTGTTTGAGAAAGTTGTCTACTGCATTTAACCCATCCTTGAAATGAAACACCCACATACACACACTATTAAACACACACAAGGGTGCACTGAGCACTTGCACAAAGTGATGGGCAGCCCAATGAATACCGTCCCAGGGAGCTCGATCATGAGTTTGGTAACTTACTCAAGGGCTCTTCAGTCGTGTCTTGTTGCCTCAGGGAATCAGGATCAGTTTATCTCTGTAACACAATACATAGACAGTCAAAGCTGTTATTTCCTAACATTCAGTTAATGCTGAAGTACATATATTCATATATATAATACATATATAATATTCAATTTCACACGGTCACTACGCTACATTCACGCCACCTGCTGTCTATATGACTCAGCGTTCAGTACTAGCACTAGCTGCAGTGCTAAACTGGGATGCCAAACATGCTCTGGCTGGGGTAAGAGGGCGAGAGTGTAAATTTAGTCTTATTCGATGGGAAAAAACGCAGCATAAATATTCCAAGCTTCAAAGAATATATTAGTCAGGCCCTATTCCACACAGCAGTGGAGCTGGAAGGGACACTTCATTTGCAATAATTAACTCCCATTCTCATAGCATTTAGCACAATGTCATCAGTGCCCTGAATAAAACAGACTGCCCTAAAGACTCAGAAGCCACCAACACACCAACAGGGTGCTCTCTGTGTGTGTGTGTGTGTGTGTGTGTGTGTGTGTGTGTGTTGTAAGGGGATTTTCACTGGCCAAGATATGACTTAGAATTTGTCTTGGCTGCAGCTAATATTAAAACTGCAGAGTTCCAAGTAATAAATTAAATAGTGTAAAAAAGAAGAAATAGAGACAGGGAACATGAAAAGTAAATTAAAAAAAAAAACAGTACTAGGAAATCTAAGTATTGATGGCTGCAAGGCATCTGTCATTTGACTTTCAGAGAAAACAAACATACTTCTGCACAGTTACTAAATGCAGCCAGGCAGTGATAATGGCTGGTACTAAATGGAGGTGCATGGCTGATGTATGCATGTATATTTCTAAGGCAACGACATCTCAGCTACCAAAACTTCACAAAGCCATGCTGTCGAGTGCCGAAACAATTAAACATAAACATGGTGCATTAATGGATTTAAAGCACAATAATATACACTCATCGTCAAAAAAATATTGCACCCAGGAGGAAGGGTTGGACTGAACTGCTATTGGGAAGTAAGTTAAAGGTTACCAGAAACAATAAATGTTAATTAATTTAGACTAGTATTTATTGAGCTACACATACAGAAGTAGTCTCTCAGTATCATCAGAGCGCAGTGTTTGCTAAGGCAACATACCAGACATCTCGGCATGGGTGTAGAGGTTCCTCATTGTGTCCTGTGATAATCCATCCAAGGCATCTTAAATATTCTCACACAAATCCTGCAGATTTTATGGTAGGGGTGGAGATGGAGTGACATCAGGCATTCTGGACATGTGACATGTGACAAAATACCGTTCATCTTGGTGCTGACCACGGTGCCTCCAGATTTGTTGGTCACTCCATGACAGTCTGGCACAACACCATTGCAGTCTTTGGCTATGTTGATGTGGTCAGGACAGTCATCATAGCATTCTGTGTGCATGTAGTCCTGCATTGTGCAGCCATCTGCCAATGGTGTTGGCACAAACAAGATGGCTTATGGAGGGCATCACTGCTTGGTGTGGGGTCTGGAACAGTGTATGAAAGGGGTAGAGCATCCCACAACAGAACAGTGTAACTGTGTTGTAGAACACCATGAGGATAGGATTCCACAACAATGTGCAAAGAGGTGTAACATTCTAGAGTGGCACAAACGGGACTGTCATTCTAACACAGTGTGAATGAGAAGGCAACTTTCTTGAACAATGTGAAAAGGGGAGAACATGCATTCTAGATTAGTGTTATTAGCATGAATAGAGATGCATTCCTATAACAGGAGAGCATTCTAGTACAGTAGAAATGACAGGAGTATATTCTAGGTTAGAGTAAATTGGATAACAGTGGATAGCAGCAAGAATAGTGAACATTCTTTTCTGAACATTCAATGATATTGGCACTAACAAGATGATTCGTGGAGGGCATCACTGCTTGGTGTTGGGTCAGTCAGGTACAGCAATATGGCCTGTTCTTGCTTAATTCACATGTGCGTGTGAGTCGTTTGCATGTTTCACAATGTCAAACCTACCCACCAAGTTCCATTCCTGTTGGCTGATTCCTTCTTGGTGCATCTATTCTTTTGATGATGAGTGCACATCTAAGGCTACAACATCTCAGCCATTAAGTGGACCATGCTTTGCCCACACAACCTAACAAAGCCGGAGTGCTGAGGCACACAGTGCTGTAGTAATAACATAATATAAATGATATAAAGGCACTTTGAAATAAAAATAATGTAAATGATGAAAATATCTACTATTTTATAATGTAATAGCAAAAAAACAAAAAGCAATGTAAATGCTGAAGGTATTTAGTCAGTCTTGCTGCAGGCATAAAGTATACACAGACTGAGAACATACCTCAATTCTCTTTTTCATTTAGCCTTTTTCTTCTATGCTTTGGTGTATGAGTTGTTTGTGCCCTTAAGAGTGGAGAGGCCAGTGAATATCTAAAGGTCATGCCTTTTTCACTATTTGTTTACACCATTTAAACTATAGAAATGGACCCAAATGAGCTCTATTTGATTTAATTATACTAAATTTGTTTTTACTTTTCCTATAAATGACCATTTCTGAGATATGAGGGTTTGCTCCAACAGCAGTGATTTATGAGTGGCTTTTTTACCTGACAGATTGGATGAGATCATCATTATAGACTGCAGAATCTAACAAAAGCATGCCCCAGCATCTAAGGAAACGGAACAGGCCTAGAGCACATCCTTCTATGAATCACAGTCTCCATCACCATTATCGTCATCTCCAGCGTGAAGCATTGGAACAAAATATCCTATGCTGCCATAACCGTAGTTATATACAGAGAAGAGCACGAATGCACCTGAGTGTGATTTGCTTTCTATGGCCATCATCATTCAGACCGCTCCTGGAAGAAAATGGAATGAGGCTTTTTCAAGCAGTCGCCATTTTCTGTGGGTACATGGCTAGGAAGAGATTCCCAATGAAAAGTCACACCAGGAGGTCGTATGTTCTAAAGCCTGGTGCAAGATAACAGCGGTGTGAGATAACAACAGTCCTATAAGTTTAATGGATGTTGCGCTGTACAAGATGATGCCAATAAAATCTTGGGCTAATACTGTGGTAGCCTGTGTGGTAGCATTTATGGTTATGTGTGCTGACTGTCTGACAATAAGCTTACAATGCATGACCAGATTCTCTTTGTGCCATCCATCAATGGCACTCTCATAGCCTGCATGAGCTGTGTGGCAATCCCTGTAGTACTTGTTTTGGTGGTGTTGTTGAAGGTCGAACATTCTGAGATTTTAACTTCAGAATTCCTGTGTAAATGAGGATGGGCCATTCTTCACCAATAAGACTAAAACCGTTTAGAGGTTCTAAATCATTCTACAACAGTACAATATGCGGGTAAATATTCCATTACAGCATGAACATAGCATTCAACAGCAATGTGTATGTGGGTAACATTCTAAAAAGATAATAATCGGGAGACCTTCTAGAACATACAAAACGGATTCCAAAAAAGTTGGGACACTAAACAAATTGTGAATAAAAACTGAATGCAATGATGTGGAGGTGCCAACATCTAATATTTTATTCAGAATAGAACACAAATCACAGATCAAAAGTTTAAACTGAGAGAATGTATCATTTTAAGGGAAAAATATGTTGTTTCAAAATTTCATGGCGTCAACAAATCCCCAAAAAGTTGGGACAAGTAGCGATAAGTGGATGGAAAAAGGAAATTGAGCATATAATGAACAGCTGGAAGACCAATTAACACTAATTAGGTCAACTGACAACATGATTGGGTATAAAAAGAGCTTCTCAGAGTGTCAGTGTCTCTCTGAAGCCAAGATGGTAAGAGGATCACCAATTCCACCATTGTTGCGCAGAAAGAGATATTGCGCAGCAATACCAGAATGGTGTTACCCAGCGTAAAATAGCAAAGACTTTTAAGTTATCATCATCAATCGTGCATAACATCATCAAAAGATTCAGAGAATCTGGAACAATCGCTGTGGGTAAGGTCAGGGCTGTAAAACTCTACTGGATGCTCGTGATCTCCGAGCCCTTAAACGTCACTGCACCTCAAACAGGAATGCCACTGTCAAGGAAATAACAGAATGGGCTCAGGAATACTTCCAGAAAGCATTGTCAGTGAACACAATCCACCGTGCCATCCGCCGATGCCAGCTGAAACTCTACAGTGCAAAAAGGAAGCCATTTCTAAGCAAGCTCCACAAGCTCAGACGTTTGCACTGGGCCAGGGGTCTTTTAAAATGGAGTGAGGCAAAATGGAAGACTGTTCTGTGTTCAGATGAGTCACGATTTGAAGTTCTTTATGTAACACTGGGACGCCATGTCATCCGGACCAGAGAGGACAAGGATAACCCAAGTTGTTATCAACGCTCCGTTCAGAAGCCTGCATCACTGATGGTATGGGCTTGCATGAGTGCTTGTGGCATGGGCAGCTTGCATGTCTGGAAAGGCACCATTAATGCAGAGAACTATGTTCAGGTTCTAGTACAACATATGCTCCTATCTAGACGTCATCTCTTTCAGGGAAGACCCTGCATTTTTCAACAAGATAATGCCAGACCACATTCTGCAGCAATCACAATATCATGGCTACGTAGGAGAAGGATCCAGGTACTGAAACGGCCAGCCTGCAGTCCATATCTTTCACCTATAGAGAACATTTGGCGCATCATAAAGAGGAAGGTGCTACAAAGAAGGCCTAAGATGATTGAACAGTTAGAGGCCTGTATTAGACATGAGTGGGAGAGCATTCCTATTTCTAAACTAGAGAAACTGGTCTCCTCTGTCCCCAGACGTCTGTTGAGTGTTGTAAGAAGGGGGGATGCCACACAGTGGTAAAAATGGCCTTGTCCCAACTTTTTGGGGATTTGTTGACGCCGTGAAATTTTGAAACAACATATTTTTCCCTTAAAATGATACATTCTCTCAGTTTAAACTTTTGATCTGTGATTTGTGTTCTATTCTGAATAAAATATTAGATGTTGGCACCTCCACATCATTGCATTCAGTTTTTATTCACAATTTGTTTAGTGTCCCAACTTTTTTGAAATCCGGTTTGTACGACAACATAACAAACTAAGGACGTTCTGGAACAGTGTATGAAAGAGGTAGAGCATCATACAACAGCGTGAATGATGAAAGTCGTGTGAATGAAAGGAAAATATTCCAGATTAAAATGAATAATAGATCACTCTAGTGCTGCATAAACGGTGAACATTCTAGAACAGTGTAAGTAGATGATACCATTCTAGAACAGTGTGAACAAGAGGAAACATTCTAGATTATACAGATGGGAAATAACAGTCTAGAACAAATTAAATGTGGAAGAGCATGTTAGAATAGTGTGAATGAGGAGAAATTAGAAAAAAAAATGTATGGCTAGTAATATAAGTGATAACAGTCAAGAGTTGACGAGAACAATCTAGAAATAGGCTGAATGGAGGATAGTGTTCTAAGAAGGTGTGAATGAGAACATTATAGAATGGCCTGTATAGAGAATTTGGTTGTACAATAGTGTGAATGAAAGGACAACTTACAAGAATGGTTTTGTACGAAGGATAGTGCAGTCTAGAACAGTGTGACTGTGTTGTACAACACCATGAGTATAGCATTTCAACAACGGGCAAAGGCGTAACATTCTAGAGTGGCACAAATGGGACTGCCATTCTAACACAGTGTGAAGGAGAAGACAACTTTCTTGAAGAATGTGAAAGGATTCTAGATTAGTGTTATTAGCATGAATGGATATACATTTCTAGCACAGGAGAGCATTCTAGTACAGTACAAATGACAGGAGTATATTCTAGGTTAAAGTAAATTAGATAACACAGTGGATAGCCGCAAGAATAGTGAACATTCTAGAACAGTGTAAATAGACAATGGCATGGGGGACAGCGTTCTAGAACAGCATGAATGAGAGGACAGCTTAACAATGCAGATGACAGTCAATACTGTAGAGCAGTGTGAATGACAGGAGAATATTATAGAACAGTAAGAATGAGAAAAGAACATTTTAGAATGTTAATTAATAGAATAGAACAGATTAACATTAATCAGAAACATTGATAGAAATAATGCATTCTGAATGGGGAGTAGTGTTCTAGGAGAACACTGTAGAATGATCTGATTGGAGGGCAGGGTTCTAGAACAGTGTGAACAGGTAGACCACTTTTAATAAGTATGAATGGAAGGAAGCATTTAAGAATAGCCTGAATGTGGGAGAGAAGAACAGTCTAGAAACATTTCCATGGGAATAACATTTTAGAATAGTGTAAATGAGAGGAGAACATTCTAGAACATCTCAATTGAAAATAGTGCTCTAGAACAATGTGAACAGAGAGAACATTCTGAAATGGTGAGGAATTTTAGAACAGTGTGAATGACAGGCGAATATTCTAGAATGGTGATGTAAGAATGGCCATTATAGAATGGTCTTAATAGGGATTACATTCTACAATAGTCTAAATGGCTGATAGTGTTTTGGAACAGGGGGACCATTCAAATTTGCTGTGAAAGGGGTGGTGGGTGGTGGGGTTGTGGGGGAAGAAGAGGAACTTGAATTTGGAAGAACATTCTGAAACAGTGTAAATGAGAATTGAATGAGAATTCTATGAGCGGTGTGACTAAGGACCATTCTAGGGACAGCTATGGTGCTCCAACTCAGTGTCTGGGTTTGTTCGAGAAAGTTTGTTGTTGCCACTTTTTAGAAAAAAAAAAGGATTCGTGGTTTTTCATTCTGCGGGCGCATTAATGCAGTGCATACCTGCATTAAGATGATAAACTAAACGCTTCCTGCTCCCGCTAATATGCTTTATAATATGCTTTATAGAATGCAGTAGCGCATTACGGCATTTTATCCTGCAGTTAAAAGCGCATTGGCTTTACCTCTGCAGGCGCTACAGGAGGCAGGGAGGTACTTATGCCTCAGCAAAGCTAGATGACGGGCCGTGTTCAAGCGAGCGCCTTCACGGAGGAAGCCTAGGCCCTAATGCATTTTGTCATTAGAGTCTCATAGGGTTGCTGTGTGTTTCACCGCAGCCTCCTTCTGTCCACCTAAGCAGTTCAGTCCCGCATCCGAGCCATGTCATAACAAAAACGGCAATCATCAGAGGAGAAGAAGAAAAGCCCAATTTTCTCCAGGCTAATTAAAGTGAAGGAAGACAAGATGAAGGCCAGCACCTCTTGCTCCACTGCACACATGCTGGAGGACCCTCCAAGGCTGCTCTTTCATGTGCCTGAAAATTGGCCAACACTTTTTTTTCTTTCCCCCCAGTCGCACCATCCCAAAGATGGAGCAGAGGAAGGGCACTCGCGTTTTCTCCTGTTTGTCGAGTGAAGGGATACGCGAAGGCTCCTCCTCACGCCAGCCAGCCAGCCAGCCAGTCAGTAAGACAGACATGCATTATTGAGTGTAAGAACAGCTCTGTGAACATTTTTTCTCACTTGTTTTGAAAGGAATCAGACTTCAAACCATCTGGCTCCGTAAATGATTTAAAATGAATAAAAAATATGTATACATAATGCACGGGCTTCTCTCAGTTATTAGGAAGCGCAAAGCTTAGCGGCCTCGCTTACCGCCGCCGGCTTGCATGGCGCATGCGAGTGCCACTGTGGGTGAAAACACACTTTTTCAAGCAGACACATGTGCGAGATATATCGAGATTTCTCTAAAGGCTAGGAGCGGCAGCCATATTTCAAATCTCAGATTATTTGCTCGTGGAAATTCTGAATTATTGCGTTTCATTGCCCTGGCAGGAGAGCAGAGAGGGATCCCTTTTCCATGGCAACGAGCGGTTGCCCACACTATCGCTGACATTATCGGCTCAGTCGGAGCGCTGCAGCTAAAGAGATTTGGAGGTGCTGCCGTGTTCCCCTGCGCTGGAGAAGAGTGGCAGGCTGCTCCAGCATAATCCACTATCTTCTGCCTCGGCCCTGCTCGGCCGTATAACACCCTCCTCAAAACAGCAGACATAGTTAAGCAGGTTTGAAATATTTATTCAGTCAACACGAACCGCGCATCCTCGTGGGAAAGGGAAGGATCCATGATAGAGGAATACTGGCAAGTGTGATGTGGTGGAGAGAGAAGTGGAACTGTCCTGAGCCCAGCAGTGATATCCTGGCATGTGAAGGCGTCTTGAATATAGACCATATGTCAAATACTGCACTTCACCTGGGTAGTACCGTTGCCTTACATGGGTCCTTCCCGTGTCTGGGTGGGTTTCTTGCGGGTACTCCAGTTTCCTCGTACACTTCAAAGACATGCAGTCAGGTGATTTGGTGAGCTAAATTGCTCCCTAGATGTAAGTGTGTCTGTGTGCCCGCCCTGTGGATTGGTGGTCTGTCCAGGGTGTTTCCTGCCTTTCACCCAATGAACGCTTTGATAGGTTCCAGCACCCATCACGACCCAGTTGTCCATCTCATGTGTAGCAATGCTTCATGGTTTTCCACAACAATAACATAATGTAAAATCTTACACTTATTTAATATAAGACATTAAACTTAAACTTATAAATATAGGAAAAATAACGAGAAGAAACAACAAAAAGCATAAAAATAAAAAAATCATTATCTCACCAATTCTCAGAGGAGCTCAGAACATGTAGAATCTCATGTGATCCACAAGCTGGCATGATCCATATCCATAAAACGTCTGCCGGATGTAGATCCAGTGGATGTGACAATACACCATATTTAAAAATTATGCTTTTCGCAGTTATTATATCATCACTGTCCAGAGAAAAGCAAGTATCTCCAAAATGGCAACTTTACAGGAGAGGGCAAAAACCACATTTAACTCTAATGCAATACAACCAGACTTTTTCCCAGTGATATTGAGCCATTTCTGCTGCTCTATTCATGATGATATTTTCAGGCAGTGTAAATAGCAGCTGCTGTGTTCCAATGATGTATAAAAGTAAAAATCCACAAAAATGGAGATACAGTTTTTCTTTGGACAGCGACTTTATTCTTATTATATATTTCCTTCTATTTATGCCTCTGTACAATAACCTGTGGATGTACAGTGCTCTGCTTTTGCTCTTCACTGTTCTTTGTGCTGCTGTAATACATGACTTTCCCTCTGGGACTAATAAAGTTATCTACCTATCTATCTATCTATTACCCTGGAAAAGACAGTCTTCAGGCTGATTATCCTCAACGTGAAAAATGCCCCTCCTTGAAGACCCTCCAGACGTAACAGCCACAAACAAACAAAAGCCCCTTTGTTCTCTTTTTTCTATCGCAAAATCCAAGAAAAGGGGAGCATAAGCACTAAAATAAGCCCCTCTAGCATTATTAGGTGAAATAGGCACCAAAGCTTCCTAACACTTACGGACTGTCATCATAACCAGCTTCACTTAGACAAAGACATTCCAGCTTAGAAGTGTAGTGGCATCACACCCAATATTGTGTACATGAGAAAAGATATTTCTGCAGTGGGAACGCTGAGGGAAAGGAGAGCAGCTGGGCCTTGTGTGTGGAACAATGTGATGTGAGTGGTGTTAAAGAGTCCTTCAGCCAAAGAAAGATGAAACAAGAAAATGAAAGGGAAACGGTCAGGAAGGACAGGATGACCACTGTGGCCATGCTGGGCAGAAATACAGGAAGGAGGAAAGAAGGAGCTGGACCTGGAGCTGTGCTGGTGATGCACTGAGTGTTGCTGGGTTTGGCTAGCTCACTCAGCTTCTCCATAATTCATTGAAGCTCTCCACCCAGGCCCAGCCTAGAGGCCACCTGTCATTCAACACAGGGCTTGCTTTAATTAATTGGAGGTGGAGACAGAAACCCCACACACTTACACACACACTCTCTCCGTACCTCCGTCTCCCCAGGGCTAAGCCTTTCAGCAATGCACTGGCTTTTGTCAGCTATTTCCTACTTCTCGTGTGTGTGTGTGTGTGTGTGTGTGTGTGTGTGTGTGTGTGTGTGTGTGCCTGTGTTGGAAAAGGCTGGTATCTGTGTGTAGGCCCAGGTGATTGCTCGTGTGCTTCATGCTCTTTGTTGCACCTCTACATCTCTACGTATCTTTTATATCATGATTTATCATGAGGTGTTTCTAACGTCCTCCTGCATTTGCACCATCTGTCTTGTCCTATCTAACATTGTTTACCTTATTGTTTATTGTTTATATGTAGCTGCACTAATGCCAAACAGGCCGCTGAGACCATTGTGTCATTTTGCAGTTGGCCACATACACAAATAATGACTCTGGATCTCAGCCATTTTTGTCTATGGGAAAAATGAATGTCACCCTAATGCACTGTGTGGTAAACAATAATGTTCCAGGGCCAATACAGTTTATTCATTGTCCGTTTTTCATAGAATGTGAATGTTTAACATTATGGAATGATTACCCTAAAATAACAGCTTATAATACAGAGACTTGCCTTTTAGCCATTGTCATTGCCGCTCTGGGTCTGGAACACACCAAAACTCCAGCTAGATTTCCAGCTAGCTATAAGAAGTAGCTAGCTCAGTATTCCCGGTATGGACACAATGACAGAAGCTGCAAAAAGACAGAAGGAGGTGTTGTCAGAAGAAGAAAAAGAAAGAGAGTGACCGAGAAAGAGACTGGCTTTTGCTCGTTGGCCAGAGATAGAGGATAGAGGATGCAGGACAGATGTCCTGTATTGAATAGTGTATCAAAGCCTCTTTGTCTTGTGTTGTATGCACTTGCTCGATGGTTTGCTGTCTTAGCTTTGTCAGCCCACTCGACAGGTTTAGATGATAGCTAGAGAGAACTTTCCCAGAGAACACACTCGGACATCGATACTGTCCTTTAGTTCATCCGCAAATGCATGTGCACATCTATCGATGAAGGGGGCCAAATGTGTACTTAGCATTTATGACAAAAAGTGACACTCAGTAGCAAACAATAATTCTTGCATTGCGCTGCTTTAAGGCTTCACTATGAAACGTCTGGAGGTGTGAGGAAAAACAAGTATTTCGCAACATCTAGAGTGCTTCCCGGGGTGGATGAACCCGGTGATTGTGAGCATGTTTAAAGAGTGTTCAAGAACTCTATCAAAGCTTGGTGAAGGACATGCCTTACATACTTCAAGGTGTGAAATACATAACTTAAGACTCCTCTACAAACTTGCTTTAAATCTGTCTAGGTACCTTTGACCTTTAATTATTATCTAGAATGTAGAATATTAGAATGTTGTTTTGCTCTTGATTTAGCCACAGGGAATGTAGGGGAGTTGGAAGTCAGGTTCCATCAGATTTCTGACTGCTCAAAAGTTAAAAAAAAATAAAATAAAATAAACCCTCTCTGATAATGTCACTGGTTAAAATGCAGTCACAGTTGAAAGCCAGCTCTGCAATAAGGCACAGAACATCTGTAAGCAGGCTACATGGTGGTTGCCAGCATCACTACAACAATGTCACTGGCACAATGCTTCGTTGCAGCTCCCCGACCTGTAATTAAGCCAGTGCCATAGTCCTGTTAGCAATAATGGTCAGAAAAGATGTCACAGTGTTTAATGCCATGACATTTTCAACCATTCGTTTTGGCAGACATTTGCAGACCGCAATTTTCAAAAAGTCCCGAAGGTTCTTGATTGAATTGAGACCTGGATTAAGAGACTTTGACCTGGCCATTCTAGAACATTCATCTTCTTGTTGAACATTAAACCAATCCTGTGTGTAGCCATGCTGAAAGGTGGATTTATCCTGAAGCAGGCTGCCCTGGAGTATCTCCCTGTATTTCCCACTATCCATCCTTCAATGTTAACAAGTGGTCCAGTACTCGAGGACAGTTATCCCAGCAACAGGATGCTGGCACTCCCATACTTCATTGTTGGGATGGTGTTGTTTAATCTCATTTGGCTCTAACAAAGAACATATCTTGGTCTCTTTGATGTGCTGTTACAAGCTTCGATCCCATAGAGGCCAGTTGTATGCAGAGAGGTTGATCACTGACTGATGCACCTTCACTCCAGTCTGAGCCACAGAACTCTGCAGCTCCTTCAAAGTGATTGTCGGTCTGTGTGTTGCTTCCCTCTCAAGTCCCCTTCATGCTCTGAAGCTGGGTTTTGACAGCCTTATCTAGGCACTGCCTAGGTTGTTTGATGGTACTTCTGTTTCCTCAAAATTGATCCAGCAGCACTCACGTTGATATCCAATCGCTTGGACATTATTTTGCACCTTCCTCCCATTTTGTGCAGGTGTTTGATTTTTAATTCCCATGAAATGTGCTTAAGCCTACATTTTCACAGCTCTCCCTTCGATTTACAGTCTAAGCAATGGGGAATAAATGACGGGGTCTGTTTTGAACTTTTGCATCCGCATTAGGACAAAACCTTTTTCTGTGTACATGTGGAGCATCTAAACCTTACATACCCTTTAAACTACACTCATCATTGAAGTTGCACCCAGAAGGAAATGAAACTTGGTGGGTAGGTTTGACATCCGAATGATTTAAGTTTTAAGTGGCCCTGCATGTGGTGTAAGCAAGGGCAGGCCTCATTAATGTACCTGACTGACTCATGCTGTTGGGTTAGTAGGTGTCACTCCACCTCCATCCCTACTGTGAAATCCCATGTGAAAATATTTTATCTTATTTAAATTTAAATATTTTAACTTCTACCACTCCATGCTGAGACGTCTGGCATATTGCTGTAACAAACATGGCGGCCCAACGCCATACTGAGAGATACTACTTCTATACGTGTAGCTCAATAAATATTGTCCATATCAGTCTAAATTCGGAACAGTATGTAAAATGCAAATAAATAACAGTTTTTTTTTATTTACTTTGGCTTTTATAAGAACAAGACATTCTGATGCTTTGTCTGCTTTGTCAGACATTCTGTCTGCTTTTTGTCATGGCCTAAAATGCAGAAATGGATGGATTTTAACAATGGAAAAGAATATTGCTACATAAAACATGAAATATCTTGGGTCGTAAAACACAACGTAAATATAAATAGCAATCCATGTTTTAATTTGCACTTTCCTGACTGTCCCAACTTTTTAGGGTGCTTTAGGGTTGTACTTTTGCAAACTACGGTATATAGCAATGTTCCAATTTGACTGCTTACCTCATAATTCAAATGACAATGTGATTATTAGGGGAAAATGTATTAAGAGACTTTGACCTGGCCATTCTAGAACATTCATCTTCTTGTTGAACATTAAACCAATCCTGTGTATACCGGGCCTTGTCACTGGAATCACAGCCATGCTGAAAGGTGGATTTATCCTGAAGCAGGCTGTCCTGGAGTATCTCCCTGTATTTCCCACTATCCATCCTTCAATGTTAACAAGAGGCCCAGTACTTGAGGACAGTTACATTTTAGGGGAAATGTATCTAGGACAAAATGCATTGTCTTTGTGACTTGTCCGTTAATCACTGAGCATGAAATGCCATTAATTTCCATATATATATAAAAAGTACCAAATACCAAAAAGATGTTGAAGGTTTTAATGGCCACATTTGTGCAAAATGATGTCACTTGCTTCATAGGTCTACCACCAGTGTTGTGGGGCCATGAAGAATCTTGAACCTCTGAAAAGAGATATGGTGTTAGTGTGCCCAGATCTCCATACAATCAAAGTATATTTCAAAGAAGGGAAAATAAAGATGCACATGTGGTCATGCATTTAGCCGAGGGTATAGAATGGCGGTAGCATTCTCTCTCAGGTCGCTGGGTGAAAGCTAATGATGGACTGGTGGTTTCTGATTGCTCCATTAGACCATTTGAGCTGATTGCCACAAATCAAAGAGCCTCACTCCAGAGCCTTGTGATTGGACCAGATCAGTGAGTCATTAGCCAGGCAATCAGCTCATATGGCTCAGTTCCCATGGTAGCCCCACTTTCTCTACCTTAGGACTGATAGAAAAAGAGTAAGAGGAAAGGAGAGAAAGAGGCGAGTTGAAAACAACAGCCCTGCTCCATCTAGGTGTTCATCAGATTTCCATTTACTTCAATCTCATCTTTTTCTCCTTCTTTCGCTTTATATAGTTCTCTCCTCCTCTGTTTAATATATGTCACTATCAAAGACTCTCTGGGTCCCTCCCCTCCTGCCTCCACCACTGGAATAGATTCCAAGCCTCGGCTCTTTATGAACAAGGATCTTCAGATAAAATGTCCCTTCCCAGGTGCTTTCTCTCCACCCCTCCACCCTCAACCAGCCCCCAATCTCTCTCCACCTCGTAGCACCCCCGCCTTTTCTTTCCCTCCTCAGGTGATGCATAGCTCCTGTCACTGATGGAATCAATGGGATGCGGGTTGTTTTAATTTAGCACCGCTCTGAGAGGATACTGATACTAAGCGTCAGGGAAGAGGGATCACTGTGGCCTTTAGCCATCTGTTTTTACTTTCCCTCTCTGTTTCCCACATTGATCAGGAAGATCCAGCTCAGGAGCCCACATGCAGCTGTGCCCCAGAATGCTGTAGATGTAGCCACTGAAGCCACAATGCTAATTGCAGCCCTACTGTCACTGCTCATTCTGCAAACTTCAGCGGAGGGCTTGGAAGTGGATTCTTAAGCAATGATCGGACCTTAATCATCCACGTTCGCCCTGACAGCTTCCCTTCTCTCACTGTCGACTATCATTTTACCTATCATCATTACCTTTGTCGCCGCTGTGATTAATATCCCTCATTTGTCTCTGTGTTTTGCATCTGAGGGAAGTCTCAAAAGGCAGGCACTGGAAACACTTTGATAATGAGAAATGACAGTAGAAATGACGAGGGACAGAAACTATATGGTGCTACACAGCCCAGAAGTGCAAGACTATAAATCAAAGACCACACACAAATCATTCCCGACCACAAAAACGGACAGTAGGATCCGGAATCTACAGTATATACACACTGTGAGGCCAGTTTAATAGGCACACCTACCTCACGTCTACAAATCATTGGCAGTTACTTATATCAGCTACACATACAGTGCTACAAATAGTATTCACCCCACTTGTGATTTCCCATTTTTATCGTAGCCCCTAATCCAAGATGTAATATAAGATAAGGAAACACAAGGAAACATAGGGGTAGCTAGGGGGTAGTTGTAGACTGAAGGTTAAGGGACTAGCCTTGTGATCGGGTGGTTGCCAGTTCAATTCCTTGAACCAAAGGACACAACTGAAGTGTCCTTGAGCAGGCCACCTAACCCCACACCGGCTCCCTGGGTGCTGTGGATAGGGCTGTCCACTGCTCCAGGCATGTGTCCTTACTGCCCTCTAGTGTGTGGGCATTTCACTGCACAAATGGGCGAAATGCTGAGGTTGGATTGCTAATTGCCAGAAAATGGTTCTAATTGTGAGAGCACAGTTTTGCAACTGCAACTAACCAAGTGCTTTCAATATGTGGAGATCTCTGTGAAGGAATTTTGGCTAATTTTTCCTAAGCAGAATCAAGCAAAAAAAAAAAATCGGAACTACCCATAAACTACCCATATAAGTATTTTTCCAAAGTATCTAATTAGCAGGTTTTCCATCCACCAATGTTTTTCAAATTGTGAAAATGTGCAAAATAAATAAATATATATGTATATATTTATATTATATATATATATAAAATTAAATTGCAAGCCATAAAGTCCATCCTACCCAATTGTTTGGCATGCTGTATATACACAACGGTGAATTGCGGGTCCATTCTGCCCAATATACTCTGCACAAGTGGCTATTCTCTTTTCAGTGGTCAAGAGTGGTCGATCACTGGACATGCCTGGCTCTCCAATTCAAATAAAATGGCTTATTTGAAAACTGGTCCTGCACAACGTGCTTCTAAAACAGCCGGGTGCATTTATGGTGAAACAAGGTGGAAGTTGGCTTCTTCTCTGAATTACTCATTCCACCTTAAATAATGCAGAAGTTACATTCTGGCACTTTTAAGGTGGAAAATGAAGTTAGAATAAGAAGCATAATTTAGTTTTGTCAAGATTAAAGTAGTAGAAGCGGAAAGGGGATTTCAGCCTTCATTAAGTGGGCCATTGCAAGCCCTGCCTAGTGTGGCAGATAGGTGTAAAGATAATTCTACCTCAAGCAAAAAGTCATGTCTCTCCAGCTTTCTCATTTTGATGCAGCTCCTTAACATGGTAGGTACATCATCAAAAGTTTCCTTGCATACCTGTAGTGGAGGGAAACATAACTTCTGATTTAACAGGGCTGGCAGTAAACAAGCCTCGATGTGTGTTTACTAAAATCATTTGTAACGAGCAAATTGTGCTTATTCAGGTTCTTTTTTAAATTTATTTTGTTGGACAATCTGAAAGAATTGTGTTAAATATGCAAAAACAGAAGATACAACATACTGTTCTATGGCAGGGTACTGGAGATCTGCTACTTCTCACTAATTTTGATATTCAAGTCTCTGTAAGAGTTGCTGAAAAGATATTCAGTCCAACTCAGCTTTATGGTGAATATTAATGCACTTCAGCAACTGTGAACTCTGCATGGCTGCCAGCTTATTTGCATTCCCTATTAAGCCCCTGCAATCATCTCTAACTGTAAGCTTAATGTTGCTGCAAAAATTAGATATCTAGATATTTTTTTGCTTGTTTTAAGTGATTTAAGTAAGCAATATTCTCACTATACTGGCGGATAATATGGCTTGTTTTCTTAAAATATTCTTTAAAATAAGCAGAATTATTAAATATACACTTATCATCAAAAGAACAGCTGCCCCCAAAGGAAGTGTCAGATTGCAGTGCTATTGGGAAGGAAGATAAAGGTTACCAGGAACAATAAATGCTGATAAATTTAGACTGATATGAGCAATATTTACTGAGCTACACATACAGAAGTAGTGTCTCTCAGTATGGCGTTGGGTTGCAGTGCTTGCTAATGGTGTCCTGTGATAATCCATTCCAAGCAGCTTGAATACTCTCACACAGTTCCTGCAGATGTAGTGGTAAGGGTGGAGATGGAGCCAAACCAGGCCTTCTGGACAACACAAGGAGACCACCAAGAGAAAAGTGGGACTCGTCACTGAAGATGACCTGCTGTCATACTAAGTCACACTATGACAGTCTGGCACGACACCATTGCAGTCTCTGGTGACATGGTGACGTGGTGTTAAGGGCAGTCATTGTAACGCTCTGTGTGCATGTAGTCCTGTGTCGTGCAGCTGGCACTAACACAGATGACTCATGGAGGGCATCACTGCTCACTAAATATCTGCAACTGTGAATGTTGGGACAGTTAGGTACAGCGGTAAGGCCCATCCATGCCTACGTCACACGTAACAGTAACGGAATTTCAATCCTCTGTATGGCCTTGTACATATTGAAGTATTGACAGTGAAACTACTTCACTTGACTGACTTGACTTGAATTGCAATGATCCATCTAAAGCTGAAGTTTCCTATTTGCCTGGTCCTTGTTCACAGCTTCCTGCTCCACCTTGAATGGTGGTAGAAGCTGGCCAGTAAAAAGTTGATTGGGCCTCATATTATCCTAATTTGCTTTTCTCTTCTTTAGCAGTAGGCAGGCCTTAAAACGCTCTGAACTCTTGTTGAATCTACTTGAACAGACAGCAGCTCCTTCATATTTTCAATGTATTTGTTGTTTTCTGGATTTACACTGAACATTAACGCTGCCACTCAGTTAACTCTTCTGTGTGCCAAACTCTGTGCAAAACAGTAGTGACTCACACATGCATACCCACTACATATACTGCATATACAATATAGGCTATGACTAGAAAATTGCTTTGGGCAGCTAAATCACATCCATGCATCATATACATTCACCATTTATCTAGACTTCTTTCCAGATCAATAGTTTCCAACCAACCAACTAACTAATCTAAGCATGACCACTGTTGCCCACATGCTCTGTCCTGTGGGTTTCCAGCCACTTTATCGGTTCTGTCACTAATATCTGTTCCTTGTTCCACCAGAAACCTTCAATACTCCTGATATCTATGTTTAAAAGTAATTGCTAGGTAGCTATAAAATCTTTTACTCTCAGGATATGATTTGTCTGTAGCATTTTGATTGCGATATGAATCCGTGCTGAAAGGCTGCGTGGAAACAAATTTAGCCCATTGAATTTTGAATTGATGCTGTCCCTACTTTCAAAGGGCTGATCGATTGCAAATGGCTAGAGTCCATAAAATGTTCTTTCAATGTAAACCAATATGTGGATGTTTTACAACTAATATTACTAAAGGAGAGTCTGTATGATTAGTCATAGGCCAGTGTTTCTTAACCCTGGTTCTGTAGGTGGAGATGTTTATCCGGTTCCTAAACACTTTATGTAATAATTCAGCTTTTCAATGGTAAAATGACTTTAATAAAACAGGAAAAGTACTAAATTGTGTATGATGGTGGACCTCCGGAACTTGGGCTCAGAAACCCCGACTCAAGTTACATAGATTGCACCCACCAGCCACTCATTAGGTTCACCTCCTCATTTGTACCCTTTATCAGCTCCACCATATACATGCACTTTTTAGTTCTACAATTACAGACTGTAGTCCATCTTTATTAAAAAGGCTAATCCCCTTTTAACCTGTTCTTCAATGGTCAGGACACCAGCCCAACACACGCTAACACACCACTATCACCACTGCAGTGTTGAAAATGATCCACCACTTGCAAAATAACTGCTCTGTGGTGGTCCTGTGGGGGTTTTGAAGAACAGCATGAAAGGGGATTACCAAACAGATGGACTACAGTCTGTAATTGTAAAACTACGGTGTGCATCTGTACGGTAAACAGGGCCAATAAAATGGAGATACATGCACCTAATGAAGTGGCTGGTGGATGTATGTAAAGATTGATATGTGCATTAGTGATGAGTAATTTAACCTTACTAGTTGTTATTTGATTCACTGAATTACTGTCAGTTAGTGCACCATACTATAAGGTGTTTCCAATGACAGCAAGCGTGGTTATAACTAGCTACAGCAGTGTTACCTTTGCTTTCTCAGTGATGTCCTTAGTGAAATGAATGTTGTTGGTTATCTTAAAGACTCAACAGGCTTACCTGTAGCAGTTCCAATCAGATGTCTGAAATAACGCATATCCTGATATAGTCTTGACGGATCACAGTATTATATTTCTGCTGTACCACCACCTCTAATATATGTTTAGATGCACAAGTTTCATCTATTTTATCTGCACAGTGTAAAAGCTCAAGTTTCAATGTAAATATTCATGATGGACAGACCAATAGAATTATTCCAAAACTGCTTAGAAAAAAATCTTGTTATATCAGCCTCCACTGCAGGTTGAGAAAGCTGCGTTATCCTCCTTTAAAGCTCTTTTTGTTATTTTTGTTATTTAAGGTGACTGCATAATTCCATGAGTGCTGTTTTATAGTTTGATGTCTTCCCTATTATTCTACAGTAAAGCATTAAGGTAAACATTAGGAGAACCTTTTATGAGTAGGCATGTCTAAACTTTTGACTGGCTCTGTACTTACTTATGCCTAATTATGAGCTGGTTCCCCTGTGCTTGTGAGCTCATGAATAATTACCTGAGCTCTGGGAAGTTGTCATACTATTAGTTAGCTATGCTAACGTTAGTTAGTTGGAGCTTGCTAGTAGCTAATGTTACCTGTGCTACCTGCTTTCAATCTGGACACCAACACAAAGTAAATTGAAGTTGGTATTCACTATGAAACTCTCAGTTTGAGATGAGCTGCTTTAACCAGCAATCACTGATGCAATCACACAACATAGCTGCTACTTACGGGTTGGAGTTGTGCTAAAAGTGGTAGAACTACTCCTCTCTTCAGTCTGGATATGTTGTCTCCTCCTTCGAATACAAACCCTGAAGAGACTGAAGAGAGGAGTATGCTAGGGCACATTTAACAGTAGTAATTAATGAAGCATTCAGATCTTCAGTGTTTGGTTGATGTCCATGATATGCTCAGAAAACCGTGTCTGTCCAGAGGCCTGAGGGATGGCCTTTACATTCCTGCACAAAGCATTGCCACCCTTCAGTCACCCACCCCTGTTATGGAAAGCAAGACAGTCAGCCATCATCAGTCAGCCTACAATAATAAAGCATCAATTATAAGAATCTGATACAGCATTTAATAATTTGGGTCCCTTTCTGGATAATTTACTCAGCAATGAGGCCACTGAATATGCACTGGGTCAATTCCGCAGTGATGCTCTGTGAGCTACATTATAATGAAAGCTAGTCAATGCTTAGTCAATGATTACTTCATACAGTTGCTAATATATTCGCATGCTGTTTCTTATCCTAGAAAAGCAGAGGGAATGGCAGGTAGAGGAGTTGGAGGACATGGGAGCCCCTCTGTGACCCATTACAACATAGTTCCTGTAGCCCAGGGGCAAAAGCAGGGAAGTTGTTAACGGTTATTCCAGGCTGTCACTGGAGATCTGACTCTTGCCAGGCCATGTAGCGTGTTCTTGGCCATGACATGAGCCAGAAAGCTGAAAGGAGGAGTAGGAAGAGCTCTCAGACAGGGAAGGGGAGGAAAGGTAAGATACGCGCTGGGTATTTCACGCATCTTAGATTTTGACCATTATGACTGGGAAAAAACGGATCTCTCTCAGGCGCCTTCATGATAATTAGCCGATTTACAACCTGCCACATACCTGCTTCACACTTACTCCCAATTCCACTGACTCATCTCTGTCTGTAAAAACTTGTCCTTCCCTCGCCCCGTGTGTCTGACTCATTAGACTGAGTCGCAGCTGGAGTAATGACGGAGCTTGCTACAGACAGCCTGCTGACCCCGAACTGATTTTAAATTCACACCAGTTCACTGCTCATTTCACTGGCTGTCCAGAGACGAGGCCACAGCAGGCAATCAGGGAGTCCAGCGCCTAACAACCCTTCAAGCCCTTCCTCATCTCCCCTCCACAATGGCATTATAGACTCCTCTGTTCAGTTAATGGTGAAGCAAAGGTTAATTGAGCTTTAGACAAAGACTCAACCTTGTCAGCGTGAAAGAACCGCAACAATAAATGACCGTAATCATCCTATTTGACGGCAATCGAGAGTCACTTTCAGCCCATTTTCACGACTACAATATTTACACATCTATATTCTTATTCTAGGATAAAGAAAAGGTCATTCTATGTAGAGGTTGAGACGACAGTTTATTGTACCTCAGACCTGTTGCATGTGATTGGCCATTTTATTGGAATTTCTTGTCACATACGCTCAGACCCATAATTATTTGGACGGTGGCACAACTCTGCCTCTAAACACTGCTACAATGGGTTTGAAATAAGGCAGTCAGGGTATTAATAAAATAGAGACTTTTTCATTTCAGGCATTTAACAAAACTATCGCATTAACCGTTTCAGAACCATTTAGCTATTGTTTACTTAGTCCCACCATTTTCAAAAGCTCAAAAAAACAACAATTAAAAATATCCTTTGTAGCCAGTGAATGCCCAAGGCTCAAACCAATAAACTTCACCAAATGCTGAAGTTCCTCCCTTGAGATGCTTTCCCAGGCCTTTACTCACCGCTGTTTGTGGGCTGCCTTCAGTATTGTCTTCAGTGAGTGAAAGGCATTCTCATTTGGCTTGAGCTCAGTTGACTGACACAGCCGTTTAAGAACATCGTATTTCTTTGCCTTAAGAAGCTTCTAGTAAAGCCAACTCTGCTCTTTCTGACCTTGAGTTCTAGCAGTGGTTTGCAGCTTGCAGTAAACTTTGTGTTCACATTCATGACTGACTTATATGCCATCCTCCTCTAGAATGTCCCTGGCTTGAGTAGATATTGTGAATAATCAGTCAGTCAATCAATTGATCAATCAATCAACCAATCAACCATTATTTAAACTAAAGGTACACTGAAGGTGTCATTTACCAGCATTTTATAAAAAAGATATATATGAAAATATGAAAAGGAAAAATTTAATCACAAATGTATAATAAAATGTGAGAAAATACTAACTGTACTAAACTGCTAAAATATGAAACCAGTAATGATTACTAGCTGGGTACAGATAAAGAGTTTAAAATGATCAAGTGGAGAATGGAAGGTCTTCTAGGCCTTTTGGTGCTGCTGAGCTTGCCAATGCATTCCTGCTTTTTTAGGAATGTACCAAAGCATTGATTTGGCCACTCTTAAAGTTTCTGCTGTCTGTCAGATAGGTTTGTTTTGCTTGTTCTGTCTTGTGATGGCTCCCATTACTTGCAGCAGCAGTTCTTTGGACCACATATAGAGAGTTTGAATGAAGAGCGATCAAATTCATATGCTCTGAATCAACTCCTAATGTTTTATCTCCTTAATGTGTCAAGAAATAATGAGGAAACAGGCCACAGCTGGCCATGAAATGGTCAGTCAACCGTCCAATTACATTCAAGCCTGTAAAATGAAGGGACTATGTAGGAAATGGCAGTAATTCTTAAGCAGTTATAGCAATAGTTTTGTTAAAGCCTGAAAAAAAATCTACACTTTAATCACATGACCGCTTCATTTCAAATCCATCGTAATGGTGCACAGAGGCAAAATAGCCAAAGTGGCATCACTCACCAAATACTTTCAAGCTTGACTGTAAGTGCACTTTCTAGATTAACAGCAGCTAACTCTAGTCTGTTGCTGCATAATTATTCAGACCCCCTCTACCCTGCCCATCAATGGAGCAGTGACCACCACCAACCAGATACGATATTAGTGGTGGACCAAATCTCGGCATAGCAGTGACAGACATTGCGGTAGCATGTTGTTTCACTGTTGTGGCATGTTACTACACAGATGGCTCAGCGTCACCAAAACCTGCAATGGAGCCAGACTATCATGGAGCGACAATCCCACACTTCCTTCTGGGAGCAACTATTCTTTTGATGATGGGTATATATCTGTTTTAGAGCTGAAATTTTACAAAGCAGGAAAACAGTGGGAATATTCTAGTAATGTTAGATCAGCATGTCTCTGTTCATTTTTCAGACTGACTACTTTTCTTAGAGTACATTTTAAGACAAGCTATCATAAAAAAGGATTTGTTAAGGTAGTATGTATTAATGCAGGGGTCGAATATGTACACTACATTCTATTACCAGTGCAAATTTGGCATATTAACACCTTTTTTAAGAAATTAAAATTAAAAATCCTGTCCTAGTTGTAGGAGAGGTCTGCCAACAACCAAAAGGTCGCAAGTTCAAATCCCACAACCTGGTGGTCTGCTCTGCTGGTCACGCTGTGGTCCTCCCAGACAGGGCATAGTTAGGCAGAACCAAGAAAGAACAAAATATAGCAAAATATGAAAAAGTTAATAAAACACAGTAACACTACTTTTTACCATTGAATTTTCTGGTCTTGCTTTGGGTTTAATTTTATGCAAATTATTTGTATAAATAATATTTTTCATGCATAATGCGAATCAGTCCTTAGTGACCAGATGACCATCGCTGGCTTGATATTTTTGGTTGGCCTTGCTGTTCCTAGTCTAGCACTGACACTGAGGTATTCAGAAATCCCACCAATGCTTCTAAATGGGGGCTACGGTAATTATACTGTGCACCAATACAGTAGGTGTTTCAGTTAAAATGGCCAGTAAGGTGGGTGTGATTAACAAACTGACAAGTGTAATTATGAACATTTCTCTCAGTTGGTGTGATGTAATTTGTGGCCCAATGATAGGATGGGACAAGAGGGCAGATCGCCAGTCCGGCTTTTCATATTTCAGAAGATGACAGTACAGTGAAACAGCCAGACAGAATGGCAGAGCTGAGGGAGAGAAGAGGTGGGACAGCCTGACATTTCAAGTTCAGCTCCTGCTACAAAGAGAAAATGTCACAATGTTCAGTCAGAGGTATCTATCAAAGTCACGGCCAGTTATACCAGAAAGGTAAAGACGGATCCGCCATAATGTGGTAATTAGACACTCCATTTTATTGTGTGTCTTCTTAATGGACATGTTTCGTCTGTAAAGTCACACTTTGACTTCTGTTTGTATTCAAATGCAATTGCACTGCATTGAATTCAGTGGCTCTTTGAACTGCATTGAGGAAATCTCTTAAATAGCTTCCTTTCAGCCCACACTAAGCTCATTTATTATAAGAGATGTTTGCACATAATACCGGTAGACCTTGTGTCGGTGTGCAGCTCGCAACCGTCTGTCATTGCAAGTTTCTTCGGCTTGTCAAAGTTACATGCTTTGAGTACTTTGGGTCCTGCTGAGAACTAAAATAAGAACGCCTATTTTCTACACCTCCAAGTGGGCCACCACGTCCAGCCTCTGATGACTGAATGACTAATAGAAATGAGGCCAGAGGAGATGTCATGATAGGAAGATGGAATGGGCGCTTTTTTAACAGATGTGTGGTATGTATACGGTATTTAGTGCTTATGGTATTTAGCGAAGGGGGAGCTTTACCTTAGGTCCATGACAGGACATCAGCTCCTTCTCAGTGGTGCTGAGACGGTCGTCAGAGCAACACTGACACTGTTCTTCATCTTGTCTCTACTTGACATTAGTTAATGTTAGCAGTGAAGACCTGCACTTTTATTAGGCTATTGCTATGGTAACCCAGATGGTTGGTAGGGTGTTACATGGCCGTTGCTGTGCTATCTCGGGTGGTTATGTGTTATAAGCATTAACCATTATATAAGTGACCAGGTTCAGGATGTTGAACATCGACTCTTTGTTCCAATGGACAACTGAATTGGAGCTAATGCTGTGTGGACGTCATAGGTCTAATTGGTTAAAAAAAAAAAACACCAGTGACCTATTCGGACATACTGTAGGTTCTTTGACCCCAGTTTTGTGGAAGCTTAGTAGCTGTAGGAGGAGCAGCGTAGCAAATCTTTGACCTTTGAATGATATTTACTGTGACTGGCTACTGTGACGCACTAAAGGGCTTTCTGCATATTCTCTGGTTGGTACAGATCGGTGTGGGAATTACAGAGTGATGTAAAGTAATGAGAACCTTCTGGAGAACGTGTTAAATAAAGCCATAATCCACTTGAGGCTAAGCATCACTGCAGTTTTATCACAAGGAAGGGTTTCCCTACGCATGCCTTAAAACTGGACATGTAATATAAGGTTAAAAAAAAAAAAAAAAATTAAAAACACAGTTTGTTAGAAAATAGGTTATTATTAATATAGTAATAGTAATAAGTTAGTTCCTAAGAATATGGTAATGTGGCAAAGCAAGCACGAGCCGCTGTAAGAGGAGAAGAGTGTTTGGTCACCCATCACTGTATGTTGTTGGCATTCCATAAACTTTTTAAGCTTTATCATATAATAATATATGGTATTATGACATCACACCAGTGTTTAATTCAAACACATTCACTTGCTCGTTGGTAATAAGTACCAAATTACCACCACTCATCTTATACACCACTAATCCAACAGTGCCCCTCTTCCCATGCTGGGGCTGAATCTCCAACAGCTCTCTGCTCCCTACCATAGTGCACCATGAAGGATTAAGTCCTGACTCCTGCAGCCCAGCAGTGCATGGTACATCTAAGAAGCATCATTTGGGATTCAGACACAGGCATATTCTATAAATCATGCACTTGTTTGTCTGTCATTTCAGGTTTCACCCAGGATGATACTAGTTCTGACTGAAACATGGACCTTTGAAGACATTGAAGTGATGTCCTACTGAACTGATGTTTTATATTGCAATTTTACAGGGAATCTTATCATCAGTATTAATTTAGCATAATTGCTATATTTAAGCCTTTTAGTTAGCTGACTAGCTTAGTTTTCGTTGTTATGTAACAAGTGAATCAGCCAATCAGCCTACACCAAAATGGGTTCTTACAAAACGGATTCCAAAAAAGTTGAGACAATAAACAAATTGTGAATAAAAAATGAATGCAATGATGTGGAGGTGCCAACATCTAATATTTTATTCAGAATAGAACACAAATCACAGATCAAAAGTTTAAACTGAGAGAATGTATCATTTTAAGGGAAAAATATGTTGTTTCAAAATTTCATGGGCGTCAACAAATCCCAAAAAAGTTGGGACAAGGCCATTTTTACCACTGCGTGGCATCCCCCCTTTTTCTTACAACGCTCAACAGACGTCTGGGGACAGAGGAGACCAGTTTCTCAAGTTTAGAAATAGGAATGCTCTTCCATTCATGTCTAATACAGGCCTCTAACTGTTCAATCGTCTTGGGTCTTCTTTGTCGCACCTTCCTCTTTATGATGCGCCAAATGTTCTCTATAGGTGAAAGATCTGTACTGCAGGCTGGCCATTTCAGTACCCGGATCCTTCTCCTACGTAGCCATGATGTTGTGATTGCTGCAGAATGTGGTCTGGCATTATCTTGTTGAAAAATGCAGGGTCTTCCCTGAAAGAGATGACGTCTAGATGGGAGCATATGTTGTTCTAGAACCTGAACATAGTTCTCTGCATTAATGGTGCCTTTCCAGACATGCAAGCTGCTCATGCCACTAGCACTCATGCAAAACCATACCATCAGTGATGCAGGCTTCTGAACGGAGCGTTGATAACAACTTGGGTTATCCTTGTCCTCTCTGGTCCGGATGACATGGCGTCCCAGTGTTCCATAAAGAACTTCAAATCGTGAATCATCTGACCACAGAACAGTCTTCCATTTTGCCACACTCCATTTTAAAAGACCCCTGGCCCAGCGCAACGGTCTGAGCTTGTGGAGCTTGCTTAGAAATGGCTTCCTTTTTGCACTGTAGAGTTTCAGCTGGCAACAGCGGATGGCACGGTGGATTGTGTTCACTGACAATGCTTTCTGGAAGTATTCCTGAGCCCATTCTGTTATTTCCTTGACAGTGGCATTCCTGTTTGAGGTGCAGTGACGTTTAAGGGCCCGGAGATCACGAGCATCCAGTAGAGTTTTACGGCCCTGACCCTTACGCACAGCGATTGTTCCAGATTCTCTGAATCTTTTGATGATGTTATGCACGATTGATGATGATAACTTAAAAGTCTTTGCTATTTTACGCTGGGTAACACCATTCTGGTATTTCTTTCTGCGCAACAATGGTGGAATTGGTGATCCTCTTACCATCTTGGCTTCAGAGAGACACTGACACTCTGAAAAGCTCTTTTTATACCCAATCATGTTGTCAATTGACCTAATTAGAGTTAATTGGTCTTCCAGCTGTTCGTTATATGCTCAATTTCCTTTTTCCATCCACTTATCGCTACTTGTCCCAACTTTTTTGGGATTTGTTGACGCCATGAAATTTTGAAACAACATATTTTTCCCTTAAAATGATACATTCTCTCAGTTTAAACTTTTGATCTGTGATTTGTGTTCTATTCTGAATAAAATATTAGATGTTGGCACCTCCACATCATTGCATTCAGTTTTTATTCACAATTTGTTTAGTGTCGCAACTTTTTTGGAATCCGTTTTGTATTTTATCAGTACACCCAGTGGTCCATTCGCGTAGCATTAGCATTAAAAATGATTTCATTAGGGAGTTTTTATGTGGTGCAGTAATAGAGAGTTCAATTATTGTGAGGTGGTCATAGGTGTGGCTTTAAACATGGATCAGCAAATCAGATTGTAGGACCTGTTTTATAGACCTAAGTAAAGTTAGCCCATGCCTGTTTAGGATAAGTAGTTAGGTAGCTCCACTGGATTAAGTACCTCCACACTGCAAAAGTATATTTATTCTCAATTAAAAAAGGTTCTAAAATGGGTTCTTTGGGGGAATTCCATATCAGATCCAGTTTTGTTTCCCTAAACGAAATGAAACATCTTAACTGAAAGGTCATCTAGGGAACCAAAGTTGTTCCTAAATGGTATCACTTCAAAGAACCCTTTGTGGTGCCTTTAGAAGATTGGGCCCTGAACAGCATGCAGAAACGTATCCTGACTCTGCTGGTGTTCCAGTGAACGTAGCAGTAATTTCTCATTTCCAAACTGTGTGAGAGTGTTAGCATGGGGCTAATGCAGACACCGGAGCGATCTTCCACAGCCTGAGCTGTAACAGCCAGCAGGACCAAAGCGGGAAGCAGTAATGATCGTGAAAACGTCTGTGGGCAAGGGGGAGGCTTGTGCTACAGAGAAACATCTATCATTCTCTAAAGCGTGGGGAACATTAGTCTATCCATCCAAAGCATCCAACGTCAACAAAAATTAATCTTGAACCTTTTAAGCCTAGAGGATGTTATTTTGGTGCAAAAGGGGACGACAGCCGGTTCCATTTATTTATTTATTTTTCTTCCCTCAAAATAGCATTCAGTGCTTCTGTGCCCTGGGCTCTTCAGGCTGGGGTTAGGCTATTAGTGCTGGACTCCACTACAGCATGAGAAAATTGAAGGTACACTCTAACAGGGCCAAGAAAATGGAGACACCATTTTAGAGAGGCGACTGACTGTAGCCTAAGGCACTTACTCTCCAACAGCAGTCTCTCTTCTCACTTCAGAGATACACTTTTAAAAATCAAGGTGTCAAAAAGGGTTCCTTGGAGGAATGCCGCAGAAGAACACACTTTGAGTTCCAAGTTTCAATGGATGGTTCTTCAAGGGAAGAACCTGGGGCAGGGCAATAAAACTGATTGCATGTTTCATTAAAAAGACAGCAAAATGAGTCCTGTTTAGTGCACAGAATGATGAATATATGGAGGAAAGGTTTTGGTAGTATTTCTAAAATTCTGATAAAACATTTAAAAAATGACACATTATGACATATTGTGTATTGGGAACTTTTCTTAAAATTTTTCTTTTTGCACCAATTAAAGTTTATTGCAGAGCTGCAGGAAGGGGTGGAGTTTAGTGATTTTTTATTGATAAGCCAAAAGACAGGAATGGAATGTACTTTTTTTTTATTTAAATAAAAATATACTTTATATATGCATATAGTTTTATATAATAGTGCCTCTATACACATTTAACAATGGGATGATCCTGGGTGGGTTCAGACCAATTCTTATTGGGTTCTGGTCAGTTCAGACATTAAATATAGTAAGAGAAAAGCTTGTTAGGCTTGGGTCAGGTTTGGATTTGAAACAGTGTGTTTCAGGTCAGGTTCAGACAAAACTTTGTTGGACTCAGGTTTGGGTTGGACTCAAGGGTTGGGTATGGACCAAGTTTTGTTGGGATCTGTTCAGTTTCGGGCTAAAAATATGATAATGTGGTTCAAGCTAAATCAGGTCTGGACAAAATTCGGTCAGGCTTGAGCAATGTTTGGACTTAAAACTCGACAGCGTGGTCCAGATCAGGTTCCAAGAAAACTATATTGGGCTCGGGTCAGGTTTGGATCAGGGGTGTGGTTTGGATTAAATTTTGTTGGGATCTGTTTAGCTTTCGGAACAAGACTTTGAGTCAGATTCAGACAACATTTTGTCAGGTTTGCATCAGGTTTGGGCGAAAAGCTCAATAGCGTTCTTTAGACAAAATTTTGTTGGGCTTATGTCGGGTTTGACCTCATGGGTCAGGTTCAAACCAAATATTTTTGGGATCTGGGCGGCGTCCAGTTGGGCTTGGGTAGGGGTTGACCTCAAAACTTAATAACGTAGCTCAGATCAGGTTCAGACAAAATTTAGTTGGGCTTGGTTCAGATGTGTACTATAAAACATGACTATTCAGACTCGGACGAGTTTTATTAGGGTTTGGACCCGACACATGTGAGAGTGATAGATACACACAGTATCCAGTTTTTTTTAATTCCTCTTACTATATTATCCACACTTGTTCGGACTTGGCATTGTTAGTTTAGTACATTGTCTGTATTATATCCTAAAACCAACCCAGACCTGTAAAGCACATAAGCATTAAAGTCCTCTGGGCTCTTTTACAACACATCATTCTAGACAGTTTCACTTTTGCTAAAGGCTCCTGATGTTCAAATGATAGATGGAAGGTGTTCAGGAAGTCAGAGAGATATTGAACATTTGGTGTGAAAGGTGCCTTGAGCACTCTGTGATAACTCTCTGTACCTTCCCAATGTTATCTCTTCAGTACTTTGTGTCCAACTGAGCTGTCAGACTCAAACCCCCTTAAAAACTGTATATTCTTGTCTTCTTCTCTCATTTTAGTTTTGTTCAGGGTCGTTTCACAATTACCTCTTACAATATTGCCAAGGACGTTCTGAATGCAAACAGAGGAACAGAACAGTTATACAGTCATTTATTATTTTCTATCTAAAATAACCAGTAAATCTACAGTTTTGCTTTGGAAGTAAAGGGTAAAGTAGAAAAAAAATTCTTGGGGAACTAATGTACCTTAAAACACCCAGGCCTCTAGATCTATTCAATGGATGTATTTTATTAATACACTCATCAAAAATTGGGCCACCATGTCTGCTTACACAACATGCCAGGGTCTTAGCATGGAGTTGTAAAGGGTTCCTAATGGTGTCCTGTGATAATCCATCCCATGCAGTTTGAATGTTCTCTCACAGTTCCTGCAGATTGTGTAGAAGTGGTGGAAGTGGAGTATCACCAGGCTTTTTGGACGTGTTACATGTAACAACAAATCAGTCTAGTGTGGTCTGCATACATGTAGTCCTGCGTCATGCAGTCATCTATCAGTGCTGTTGGCACTAAATGGACTCATAGAGGCCTCACTACTCACTAAATGTCTGCAATCATGGCTGTTGGATCAGTCAGGTACAGCGATAAGGCCCTCCTTGCTTACGTCACATGCACGGCCAAGCATAATACTTGAATCATTTGCATGTCTCACTATGTCTCACTACCCACTAAGCTTTACTCCTGTCAGTTGAGTCCTGCTGGGTGCAACTACATGTGCAAGTATTCTCTTGATTGTAAGGGTACATTTAGGTCCAAATTCAGTCTGAAAACTATGGCACAACAATGTCTTATACATCAGGCACCATATTCATAACATATTCATGACATATTCATATTCATATGACATAGCTTTAGGGGGGATTAAGTACTTTCTACACCTTCCTACAACCTCTTTTAAACACAGTATTAAAAACAAAAGTTGAGTCCAAATCTGATCCTTTTCCTCATATGTGAGTTGTTTCCGCTTTGGGATACTTTCATATGTGTTATTGAAGTTTATTATGTATCCAATATATGGCAACACAACTCTGAATAGCTAGATAGGATTTCAGGTGACTTTTATGTCAATCCAACTCAATATTCTTTAAATATCGGGGACAATGTTTCTGTACAAGCAAAGATACAAGGCACTTATCCCAAACACTCTGTATTCAATGAGTCCAAAAAAATAAAAAATATCAGAATGTAGTCATAGAAGAACAAAGCCACATGGCCAAAAAAAAAAAAAAAACATGACTTAAAAGTCTAAAAGCAAAGTTCAAAGAAACCAAGAATGCAAATCACTAAGCAGTTGTGGCTGAGTAACGTGCCCTTTTTACAATGAGTTTGAATGGATTCTGTGTGATTCGCTCCAGTTAGTTATTGGAACTTTGTGAAGTTGAAACTGAGCTGCGGCTGTTGGCAGTCATAATTGTTTTACTCTGAATGAGTTCAGGAGCATGACCTGTTCAGATTGATGTTGTATAAGAACAAAATTTATTTTGTTTTCTTTTGGCTCCCAGAATGTTCTGGAGGACCTAACATTCTCTAAACACATGCTGTCATCTCAGTAACACCAAAAAAATATGTTCAGGATGCTGTGATGAGAATAAATCAATGTAACATAATCTGTGGCCCTGACAACATCCTCAAAACATCCTTTAAACATTTTAGGTAAAACATTACCTGAAATTTTAAACATCTTTAAAAGGTTCTTTGCACCTTAGACTAAACAATTCAAACTTTCAAACTTTATTAGAACTTTATTAGTATGCAACGTTAGTCAAAGTGCCAAAGTTCTGGGAACGTTCCCTGCTAACTGGGCAGTCTGGCAAAGAGTCAGGTTTGGGCCATTATAACTGCTGTGTGAATGTTGCCAGTTTATCTTAAATGGCCTTTTTTGGTTTTCTGTCCAAATCTGATACCATTTTTGGTCTCACCTCTACTGAGGTTCCAAGCGAGCTGATCAATAGCAAGAAGTACTGTAAAAACCTGCAGACTATTGATTGGTTGTAGAGAATCCTCACTACAGCCCCTATAGCCACTTTTCCAGGTTTACGTACCCCTCTTTGCCTCATCCTTGCACAACCAGAGTCATCTCATCATCTAAACTCTAAAGCAGTACTTCTTAAACTTTCCTGTCTTTTGTTTGGCTCCAATCAACATCTTCTGAACAAAATTTGTCTCCTCCACGTCATGGCAGTTTCATGCAATAATTTATATGCCATGCATATAACATAGGCAAGGACGGGCCTTATTGCTCTACCTGCCTAACCCAACAGCCATCCATGAGTCATCCTGTTAGTGCCAGACTCATTGGCAGATGGGTACCCAACGCAGGACTACAAGGTGTCAGACCCTTATGGTGTCGTGCCAGATTGTCATGGGGTGGCTCAGAATGGCAGCAGGTAATATTTAGTGACTATTCCCACTTTTGTCTTAATGGACATGATCGATGAATCTGTGTGTAGAGACACTGTGGTCAGCGCCCAAATGAACGGTTTGTTGTCATGTGATGCATGTCTAGAGGGCTTGATGTCACTCCACCTTCATCCCTAGCACAAAATCTGCAGAAACTGTGTGAGAGTTATCAAGTTGCATGGGACGAATTATAGCAGCCATTAGGAACCTCTACAACTCCCAAGCCATCTGGGATTCTTTTGACAATGAGTATACATGTACCTTTATCATGTTGTTTCCTTCCAGACGTTCTACCAGACCCAACCAGGCCATATAGGTACAACTGAATGTCTGAACTGAAGTGCCGTCTGGAACATAATGCATTCTGGCTGTCCTTAAAATGAGCCTTCTTCATTGTCTTGATATCTTCATGGTCTTTCCAGACCTTATGGGCTAAAAAGGTGCTTGAGGTAAAGTAGGCAGCTCTTCCTGAACCTGCACAGCAATGGCACTGCTCCACTCTGCTCTACTTTAAATAGAGAGGAGGGGAATGTGATGTGGAGAGAGGGAGAGATCTAAAAAAAAAAAAAAAAAAAAAAGGACTTAAAAGAAATATTTGTTCCAATTCATGCTTATTTATAACACCATTGCTCTTTAATTTGGGCCGAGCGCTTTGAAATCCCGTTATGCGCTCCTCTAATCTCACATTTCTGGGCTTTAGTACCTAAATCCTGTCCATATTAGTTCTGATTGTCAGCATAGGTAACACAAGGACCATCCAACAGCACCTGCTGTGAGTACATGTATCCTAGTGTGAAAGGTCTTCATCTAAGCCTGATGATGAAGCAATGTTGGCACATGCCCATTTTCATTGCGCTGAAAATTGACTTAACCTTGTTCTCTGCTTCACAATGCTCTCACCACTATGTAGCAACTAATGCTTCTGCTTCTTCTTCATAGCATGTAGCTACAGCCATTTTCTGAAGTGGTGACCTGACAGGAGAAGGAAAACAAGGTTTTAGAATTAGTGGATAATGACTGTATCCTATTTCGTTGAAGTTATCCTGAACAATTTCAGTCTTTAGAGCAGCATTATGTAACAATTTAATGTTTAAATAAAAGCTAGACTCTCTGACAAGAGTAAATCTTGGAGTGGCTGTTTACTAAATTACAAGAGCTGAACGATAAAAAAAGATCTAAGACAGCCTCTTAGCTAACAGGAAAACAACGGAAGTGCAAGCAGAGTGTTCATCACTCCGTGTTATAAAACATGGTGAAGTGGCCTGTAACTTTATCTGTACCATTCCTATTTTATGGAGTTGTGTAGTTTTTCCAGAAGTCATATAACCTCTGTTTCAGGCTGCAAGGAAACAAATACAGTACATTACTCTACAGTCTTTTTAGATCCTAAATAAGACCTAAAGGTTTGAACCGCCTGTAATAAAGTCCTGTAATATTACTTTGCCTAGCAAGTGGACATTTTCTTTCTTGTATTGAGCCAAATTCCAACTCACCAGCAGAATCTGGATCCTCTTGCATGCATGCACATCATTTCCCTTTCAGTTGCATACCCAAGAAACAACTGCCATTGAGAGTTCAATATGTAGAGTCCATATCCCTGTGTAATATCCGCCCATGCAAAGGAGGTGGGATTCTGTACCTTCAGTTCATCAGCAATCGCATGTCTTGGCACATATGTAAGACAGTGGCATAAAAGTCAAATTACATACCGCACCTGTAGGAGGACCAGGATGAAGAGAGCAGGACAGAGGAATGAGAGGAGAGAGACACTAAGAGAAACAGAGGCAGAGAGAGAAGATAGAGAGCAGAAAGAAAGGAGTAAAGATAAGGAAGAAAGAGAGCATAGAGAGAAAACAAAAGAGAAGGGGTAGAGAGGCAAAAGAGGAGCGAGAAGTGGAAAGAGGAGAGAAGAGGAGAGAGGACAAATGAGAAAGGGAGGAAGAGGAAAGAGAGAGAGGACAAGGAGAACAAATAAGGCAGAAGAGAGGAAAAAGAGAGTAGAGAAAAGAGAGGGATAAGAAGTGAGGGATACGGTTTGATGTGAAACGTTCCATTATAGAGAAACATACCTGGTCAGAAGCCGTGATAGGAGCTAGATGTCTTTGAAGGATTTCACACCTTAGGAAAAGCTGTTACACGCACTGGTTATGAATATGCTGCCTGATACCTGAGACAGCTTTGAGATATTTTTAAAACCTGCTCACGGTGAAGAGGTACATGTACATATATAGATCAGCATTACCAAGCTGTAAAGATACATGTAGATTCACTGGCATCAGAAAGTTTCCCTACAATGCACATTTCACGTCTAAACATTCAGTTACCTTGAGACAAATATCTAGGTCATTTCACAAGT
The DNA here is from genome assembly GCA_024036415.1 of Prochilodus magdalenae. NCBI lineage: Eukaryota > Metazoa > Chordata > Actinopteri > Characiformes > Prochilodontidae > Prochilodus > Prochilodus magdalenae. The sequence goes on along the minus strand of JAMWET010005451.1, from coordinate 552,902 downwards.
GTGATTTTCAATGCCTGGAACATTTGATTGTCACATGCATGCTCACACAAAATCTTTAAACTGCATCGAAGACAACTGAATAAACAGCTCCAGTAGACAGACAGCAGCCTCGCTCCAGCTCTGCTTTACAGCCCAAGCTAAACACTTATCACCCGTAACATACAGTATATACAGCAACTCGGAGTAAAGTGGAACGCTATTGGGCCCTAATAGCAGAGTAAGAATTGGGAGGGTATGTCCGGACTGTCCTACAAAGAATAAACAGGTACTGACCAAGTACAGACCACAGCATGGTGGGGCGGAGAGGAGAGACACTGTAGCAGGTGAGGCTGAGAGGCACTTTTTTCCTCACTGTGGAAAATGCACATTCAATCAACTAACCAAATTTGGAAAAAAGTACAGAACTGGAGAAACTGGGAATTATTCTTGGAGAGGGCCACACTGCTTCACCTCCCTGAAAATACACCATATGGACAAAAATATTGGGACACCCTCTTAATCTCTGATATGAATTGGTCATTCTAAAGAGCTTTCTAAACAAGCATGGCTCATGAATAGGCTGCCACCTTTGCAACAAGTCTTTTATCATATTTCTTCCCTCCTAGATATCCCCCTGTGAGTGATATTATTGACGGAACCACAGCCACACAGCCACGAAGTGGAAGACCATGTAAAAACCACAGGGCAGGGTTGCCAAGTGCTGAGGCACATAGTGTGTAAAAGTCATTGACACTCTGCTGACTTAATAACTGCAGGGTTCCAAACCTGGCTTTAACATCAGCACAGAAACTGTGTGCTGGGAGCTTCGTGGCATGAGGTTTCCATGGCCAAGCAGCTGCATGAAAGCCTTACATCACCTTACAGCACAATGCCACACATGGGATAGGGTGGTCTAAAGCACGCTGACACTGCGCTCCAGAGCACTATTAACATGTTCTGTGACAAACCACACTTCTCTATCTGGCTGTCTGATTGATGAGTCTGGGTTTGACGAATGCCAAGAGAACATTACCTGCCTGACTGCATTGTGCCGAGTGTAAAGTTTGGTGGAGAGGGGAAAATGCTATGGACTTGTTTTTCAGGGGTCAGTCTAGATCCCCTTAGTTCCAGTAAAAGTAAATCTTATTACTTCAGCATACCAAGACTTTTTGGACAACTGTATGCTTACAGCTTTGTGGGAACAGTTCGAGGAAGGCCCTTTTCCGTTCGAGCATGGCTGTGCCCCAGTGCACAAGGCAAGGTCCATAAAGGCATGGTTGAGTGAGTTTGGTGTGGAAGAACTTGACTGGCTCACACAAAGCCCTGACCTCAACCCCACTGTACACCTTTGAGATGACCTAGAACAGAGATTGGCCCTTGTCCAACATTGGTGTCTGACCTTACAAATCGTGTTCTGGATGAATGGGTAAAAAACCCCACAGACAACTCCACATTCTCAGAAGAGTGGAAGCTGTTATAGCTGCAAAAAAGGGAGTGGGGCAACTCATAATGGATTTAAAATATAGCTAATATGGCATCATTATAGCAAAATTTTATATATATACTTAAAGTATATTTAAAAATAATAACATTTATATTGTTATATAGCTCTTTTCATTGTTCATTACTGCCATTAATGCTTTAGCAATATTTTACCTCACACAGTTATGCTAATAAAGCTATTCTGTTTTGAACTGAGAGAGAGACAGGCAGACAGACAGGCAGACAGGCAGACAGACAAACAGACAGAGATGAGGTATAAACCAACTGGATCTTACTGCACCATTAGCTTTAGCATGGATGCAGCCATGCGTCTGTGCTCAGAGATAGTTTTAGATGGGTCGGACCCCGGGGCCCTCATTCCCCCTGCCTCAGAGTCACTGTGCATTACACTTCCATTTGTGAGACATGCCCTTCTCCACCGCATTAAAACAACAGCCCCCAAAGCTCAGCGCTGAGAGAGAGAGAGAGAGAGAGAGAGAGAGAGAGAGAGAGAGAGAGAGAGAGAGAGAGAGAGAAAGAGAGAGAGCAAAGAAAGACAGAGGAGTGAAAAGCGAAAAATTGGAGAGAGAAAATGAAAGCATAGAGAAAAGGCAAGCAGTACAGGGAAAACAAAAGGGGGAGGGGAAAAAAGAAAGGAAGAGAGAAAGGAAAGATAGTAAGATAGAAAGAGACAAGAGAAAGGAAGGAGTAAAGAAAGAAGCAAAGACAGACCCAGAGTGGAGAAAGAAAGGGGGAGTAAGAGAAAAGAGAGTAGGAAAGAAGGAGGAAAGAAAAAAAGAGGAAAGAGAAAATGAGATGGGAGAAAACAGGAAATGAGAGGAGAAGGAAAAAATGAGAGGAGACAAAAGAGAGTAAGAAAGAGAAAAGAGAAAGAAAATAGAAGATAAAAAAACAGAAGACAGCAATAAAAAGGGACAGGAGATGAAAGAGAAAAGAAAAGATGGGCAAATGTTTGTTTGAGACAGAGACAAAGAGGGAGATGGAAGAAAGGAGAAGGAGTAAATAAAAAGAGAGGAAAGACAGAATATAGAAAGAAAAAGAAAGGGAGAGAGATATGTAAAGAGGAAAGAGGAGAGAGAACAAAGAATAGAAACAACAGAGCAAGAGAGACACAAAAGAGGAAAGAGAGAGTAGAGAGACACTTGGATAAACAAAAGGCAAAAAAGAAGACGGAGAGCAGAGAGGAAGTAGAAAAGAAAAAAGAGGAAATAGAGAATGAAGAGAAAAAAAGGAGAGAGCAGTGGTAGGGAGGCAAGAGAGAGAAGAAGAAGAAAAAGGAAAGAAAGGATAGAGGACAAAAGAGAGAAGAAGGAAAAGGGGAAAGACAGATGAGGGAAGAGGAAAGACAGAAAAGACGCAGAGAACAGATGAGATGGAGGAGAGGAAAGAGAGAATGAAAAAAAGGGGGAAAAGAGAGGGTGGGAAGAAAGAGGCAAACATGGACTGAAAAAAACAACACTCAACTCAAAAACAAATCCTGAATTTAATTACGGGGTAAATGAACCTCATTCAGCCATAAACACCCCAGCGTCCAGCATCCAGGTCCCCAGCAGCGCCTCGTTCCTCGGATAAGGGAGTAATTCATGGTTACACGTTCTGACTCCATCATAACCTGTATTTACATCACACCTTAAAACACGCGGTTAATCATTACGAGCCTGAGCGAAAGCAGGAGCACCGCGGCAAATCAAAAGACAGCAAGGAGAGCTAGAGGACATCTGCTTCCTCCTTTCATAACCTCTCCACTCTCTGTTCTTCATAACAGGCTGCGATCATAAGCTGCTGCCTTCAGATATAATCTTTCACAGCGCCCTTTTCTTTGACAATATCTTTCCTTTTGGAGTGAAGAAGACTGGAGTGGATAGAAACTCATTTCAAAAGAAAGACAACATTGAAGAGAGACGTACTTCTGTCCCTGCCCGACCAGGGGCTCGACTTTTCCAGAAGAGGTGTGTGCGTCGAGGGCAGTTGTCAGTCCGTCGGCATCTTCCAGGCACGCAGGCCTGTCCTGAGTAAATCCATTAGCTGTGCTTTGGAGCACTTCTTTTGCAAAAAATAAAAAAATGGAGGGAAGGAGGGGAGAGGAAATGTGTTCGGCTCCAGAACCCCCCCCACCCCATTCGCCTATTTTTAGAGATTTATTTCAATCACTGAAAAGCGCAACATTTCCGTCATTGTGTGAAATATTAATGCCGAGGAAAATACTCTTGGCAGGGAGTGGCTTTTATGCCTCTGTATTTGGTCGGAATGCGGAATGGAGAAATGGCTATTTGGATGGAATGAGCCGGGCTGGGAACTTGCGTAAAATATTGAAGGAGACAGCAGATCTGTTTTGTAGGCGTAATGTCATTGGTGTGTCGCATGGGCGAGCACAGACAGCGTCTAGACACGCAGCCTGCGATCAAGACCTGAAAACAAATGCAGGTCTACTTCCACCATGGAAGCGGAACTTTCCGTGAAGGAAAAGCAGTGAAATTACGCTATTAACAACACGTTTTGTCATCAGCGCCGCTGGTGGTGACCTTCTATGAAACAGGATAAGCAGGAACGCTCTTTTGAACATTACGTGCTATGACCAGCCTCATCCTGGGATTATATCTATGGAATCAACAAAGCCCACATGCCATAAGGGCTCCTTGATGTGTACATACACATCTCCCTTCTTCAAATATCAAAAAAAAAAAGTCGTTTCCCACTCCGGAGCCTTTGAGCATATTGTTATGGATCTATTTTGGTCTCGCCTTGGGCTTGGAAGGGATGCTCTTTGAGCTGGATGAAATTTGCGCTGCTCCCTGAAGGCGTGAGTTTCCAAATGCATATTCTTTTATCCGTGGCCATCCTCCAGGCAGCCGGAGGAGGAGGCTCATCTAGTTAACAGCACGATGAAATGCAAAAGCACTCACATGAAATGCGTGCTTTCTGCATGTTAGGAGAAGCCCTGCTTTCTTCCGGCTTCAAAAGACCCGAGCGGAGGAGCGACGCCGCTTTTCCATAACACGGCGAGGGAGGAGGAGGGTGCGGAATGAGACGGATCTCGTTTTTGTGCATGCGGTACACGTCGCCCTGCCTGTAGGAACACGCGTGGAGTACTTCCTGCCGGACCAACAATCTGAACAGCAAGCCGGCACATTTCCAATGAAGCACAAACACGCACACACAACAGATGAAACATTCTTTCTGAGTGAGGGAGGAGGCCTCTGGAGGAGGGCGTGACAGAACGAGAGAACCCGGAGAAGCAGATTGCCCCGACCTTAAACAATGAGCAGCTATGGTTTAGGAAGAGAACAGAGACGTGACGAGATGCTCTAAGTGCCGTGTTTCAAGTACGACCTTAAAAAAAAAAGCGAGGGAAAAAAGAAAAAGAGTGCCATTAAGTTAATTTGGTGCCTTTAGCTTTTTTAAGGTCAAACCCGAAGTTACAGGAAGATGAGAGCAGCTAGCTGGGCATAATTTCTGCTAAATCAAATGTGAAAAAAAAAAGACAGAGGGAGTAAAGATTCCTTGAGGAATAATAAGAGAGCAGCGGCATATATGAGAGAGAAAGAGGGAGAGAGAACGAGAGAGGCTTGATTGGGCTCGGCCTGCTATCAGCAGGCAGCTGTCCGGGAGGCTGGCTGGAACATCTCATTACCAAGCCACCAGCTTCCCCCCACAGGGGAGAACAGCATCTCCCTCACACCTTCTCCCACGCAGCAGCGCAGGAACCCTGCAGGGCAGGCTCAACATTCATGCATCAGGCCACTCTGTTGCAAAGTACATCCGATTTTTCCAGAGGCCCCGATGGCTGTGTTCAGACTGCAGGCAAATCGGATTTCTCACATCAGATCTTTAGAGACGACTGCTCACACTGTTGTTCAGAAGTGGATAGGTCCGACATGTGTTCAGACATCGCCAACTTATGTGCCGGACACATACGTTGGTCACTCTGTATCCATGCTGGTGATGTGGCTTTCATGCATGGATGCAGGAGCGATAGGGGTGCACTATACCATCCTCCAAACAATCGCTACAAGTTACGGCTCAAAATTCCTTGGTGCTCTTCTTGAATCCCAGGACTTTCATCATTCTGGTTTGACAGTGGTGTTGTTGGTGTGTTGTGAGTGAAACAAAAGACATACTGAAATCTGATTTGAGTAGCTATTGCGTCCAGACTGCCAGGCACCTGTAAAAATGCCGAATGATTAATGCCGAATGACTTGTGTAGCATGGAGAGCTTTATCTGTTTCTTATTAGCATGATTAGAAGCATCAACAGATCCGTCGCCAAGTTCACAGTGCTTCCTGCGCTTACGCTGTAGTGCTCACATTCACGGCCTAGCCACCCTCAGATGCCAAAATGTGACTGTTCCACACGTTTATGTGGAAAGGAGTATTCCAAATCAGAAGCTAACTTTACGCTTCATGGGACCAGCCACAGCACCCATGTTTACGCACCTGTTCACATGTGCTTTCAGGTTCAAACGTCTATGATTCATTCAAGGTTCATTTGTGCAGAAATGTGGTGCTCAAGCTTTCTGAGTACACTAGGTATTGTGGCATTGGCATTGACTAAGACACAGGAAATACTGTGCTTTTAAAAAGAGAGCTCATTACTGAACATCTTTGCAGTGAATGCCACCCAACGCTACTGAACATGCACGATAGCAAGCTAGTGATGCTAGGCACTAACACTGACTCACAACCCTACTAAACACAGGGGGCAACAAGAAAGAACACATCATATGAAATGAGAAACTAGTTCAATAAATACGGAAATGAATACAGAATAAATGCGGAAATTATGAAATTTTTATCCGTACACAGAGAGGAAGTCAAGTTCCTCACAGAGTGGTGTGCAGTCAGCACCCGCTTCCATAATGTTAGCAAAACCAAAGAGCTGGTTGTTGATTTCAGAAGGGGTAGCAGAATACACACACCACTGAGCATTGGGGGCACGCTGGTGGTAAGGGTCAGCTTCTTCAAGTTCCTCTGTGTCTACTTAGCTGATTCCACTTGGTAGCTGGACATGTTGTCAAAAAGGCCCAACAACACCTCCACTTCCTCTGAAGGCTGAGGAGCATCAGCCTGCCACAATAGCTCCTCTGCAGCTCCTATAGATCCTCTGTGGAGACGTCCTGACAAGCTGCATCACGGTCTGGTATGGCAGTGCCACTGCTGCCGAAAGCAAGGCCCTGAAGAGGGTGTTAAAAACTGGACAGCACGTCACCATAGCTGCCCTACTACCCATACAGAACATATATGACAGGAAACGTCTGACCCCACATGCCCCAGCCTCTGACCCCACACACACCGGGCATCCTCTGTTCCAGCCTCTGCCATTCAGAAAGCGGTACCACAACATTCCAGCAAGAACCACCAGCTTCAGGAACAGTTTTTACCCAAGAGCTGTTAAACTGGTCACAACGGCAGCACCATCCCCGAACATGACTAACACTATAGACTATTACTGATCTAGACTTTCCAATATGCACACTTAACAGTAAATTGTAGGTCCCTCTACTGCAGATTGTCGCTGTCCAATGAAAAACATGTCTCGATTTTCGTAGATTTTTACTATTTATGATTTCATCACATAATCTGCCGTTTACAATCCATGAAAATTTCATGATTAATGGACCAACAGAAATGTCCCAAAGCTACTTGGAAAAATGTCTGGTTCCATTGACTTACATTATAATTAAACTAGGTTTTGGGCTTTCCTGTAAAGTACTGGTACTGATAGTGTACTGTACAACCTTGTATTGCTAATATTACAATAACATTGACTTGAACTGAAAAGGTAGACTTTTCATTGGGGTATTATGGGGTGTAACAAATGCCCCATGTCCCACCACACATCCGGTTCATCATTCTCAATGCTGATCATTTGAGAAATGCCCATATATGCTGGAATATTGTCAGCTACAACAAAACCATGTCAAACTCGGGCTGAGATTGTAGTCTGAGACCTCTGTTTGTAACAATGGCTAATGAACTGCCCTTATTATTCACCGTAAGAGGTGAGAGTTACTTTAAATAATTTAAAACTGAAGCTAGACTAACGCTTGACTTCATCCTCCCATCACATTCCTTCATCGTTTCTGTTACCGACACTTTGCAATAAGGGTTGTACAGCGTGCACACCGAACTGGAGGGATAAGACAAATCATGAGAACACGACACTTACATTAGCTGAATGCATTTTCATTGTTCAACATTTAGGTCCTTCTCTAACCCCTTCCCTGTGGACCCTCCAACACACAAAAACATGCACATACACTCTGCCTCCCTCTCTCTGCCTCAGTCTCTTTCTCTCACTCACACAAACACACACACACACTGACCAGTGTGAAAAATGGAGATCGTTATATTTTGGATCATTGAGACCAGCAGTCTTTAAATGATGAACAACTGAGTGTTAAGAGCACAGGCAAAAATAAATCACCCAGGCTGGCTAAGAAATACGTTTTGACCACATTTCACGACAGACTAAATGTGCTTATGTTAAGGTTAGATTATTTCACAGTCCCTCGCATCCCCCCAACCTAAACATCATCAAACATCTGTGGCATGCCTTCTCTGGGTAAGGTCAGAGGACCTGCCCCAGGTGATGGAGTTTAAGTATCTTGGGGTCTTGTTCATGAGTGATGGGAAAAGGGATTGTGAGATAGGCTGCAGGCTGGGATAAGCTATAGCAGTAATGCGCTCACTATACAGGACTGTAGTGCTGAGGAAGGAGTTTGGCCTTAAGGCAAAGCTCTCTGTATACTGATCGGTCTGCATCCCAACCCTCACCTATAGTCATGAGCTTTGGGTAATGACCGAAAGAATGAGATCATGAATACAAGCAGCGGAAAATGAGCTTTCTTCGCAGGATGGCAACACTCTACTAGGGGAGAGCGAGAGAGGAGCTCAACCGTCCAGGAGGAGCTCAGAGTAGAGTCGCTTCTCCTTCACGTTGAAAGGAACACGTTCAGGTGGTTCCTCTGATTTGGATGCCTGCTGGACGCCTCCCACTGGAGGTTATGGGGCATGATCAACTGGGGCAAGACCCAGAGGTCGTCCCAGGACCCGCTGGAGGGAGTACATCCTGGGAATGACTTGGAATCCCCCAGAATGAGATGGAGGAAGTTGAGGACCATCTGGGCTTCTTTGCTCTCCCCATTCTAACTGTGACACTAGACTGAATTAAGCAGTATATGGATGGATGAATGGAAGGATGGATGCTTTGTCTGCCCTGTGATGGAACCCTGTTCAGAGCATTTCTTACCTTCTGCCCAGTGAGTACTGAGATAAACTCTAGCACCTCCCCGTGATTTAGAGAGATAAGCAGCTTAGAAGATTGAATGAATGAATGAATGAAAAAAAGTATGAATGAAAGTATGTTGTGTTAGGTCAATATCATGCATAATTGCCCTGAATTGGTCCACTGGAGTTAGGAAACCTGCAGCAACTGAAGCAGGACATGTATCTAAGGTCGCCATTATAGACAGCATCACTGAAATGCATTTGACCCTCTACTGTTGATCAGTATTCAAATCAGAGGTACTACTTTTGCTAACACAATATTTTCATGAATAATGGGTTTTCAGCTCCTCTAGATTGAAAGCAGATAGGCGGTGAAAGTGGCTGCATTCACGTTCTTTGCAGCTACAATGCTTCTCATGTTTCGACCAATATTATTTTAGAACTGCTGCAAAACAATGTCTCAGGTAACATATGCATTCCTGTTCCATGGACAACACTTTAAATTAGGTGTTAAGTAACTAACATGAAGTAATGCATTAGGTAACATGAAGTAATACATCAACAATGGTAATGTAAGGCAGGTCAAATCCTATTAGCATGAATTCTTTCCTGGAAATATCTATGTTAGCAAAAAAGGCATCTCTGATTTGAATACTGGTCAATGGCATAAGACCAAATGCATGCCACTGATGCTGTCTATGATGACAGTGTTAGAGATTTGTCCTGCTTCAGTTGCTACAGATTTCCTAACTGACTCTAGTGGACCCATGTAACAGTTGTTACATGTTAACTTAACATTAGCTAACCCTTGTTAATGTATTACTTTATTTTAAGGTATGTTATAACTTCGTTAGTTAGTCAACACTTAATAAAGAGTGTCACCATTAAATGTAAAATCTTTCTGTAAGGTTGATTTTAAAGGCTCCAGGCTTTCCCATAACCTTCACTGTCAACAATAACACATTCAAATCAAACCACAACTCTAAAAGATTTACATCATAATGACCTAAATAAGTAGAAACATCTCCTTTAAAAAAAAAACCAGGAGAACAGCTCATATTTAATGAGGAAGTATCAGCAGACACAGATGCATCAGATTGAAAATTTATTTTCATATAAAAAGACACTATGAAAACAGTAGAGGACTACTTTGTACAATCTTGTGTATATAAAAAAAAACATAAATGGGGCAAAAAGGGGGGCTTTCTGTGACAGCCAACGTTTCTAGCCTGCGGGAAAGATTGATTGCTGGTTGGAGGAAAAGCCAAACATTTCAAACATGATGTAACGTGGAAAAAATCCTTATGACTCATATTTTCTCTAACCATTTGTGTAACGTCACGACGGGCAAATTCATGTTAGCCTTTGCATACTTGTGTGTCAATCAAACATACATGTCACAACACGCACACACATACACACACACACACATATATATAGATATTGAAAATACATATTTCATAAAATAAATTTGACTGTAAGGCAATTGTCAAGTTTTCTCGAGAGCAACACAAGCATATATTTAAAAAGTGGTTAAGGAAGGGGTGGCCTGGGGGCAAGGTCATTAAGAATGAGGTTAAGGTAGGGGTAGCCTGAGGCAAGGTCTTTGAGAATGATCTTAAGGTAGCCTGGGTGCAATGTCATTGAGAATGAGGTTAAGGTAGGGGCAGTCTGGGTGCAAGGTCATTGAGAATGAGCTTAAGGTAAGGGCAGTCTGGGTGTAAGGTCATTGAGAATGAGGATAAACCATAATGACCGTGTTTGGGTGTAAGGTCATTGAGAATGAGGTTAAAGTAGGGGATGCCTGGGTGTAAGGTAATTGAGCATGAGGTTATACCTTAATGACCTTGCCTGGGTGTAAGGTCATTGAGAATGAGGTTAAGGTAGGGGATCCCTGGGTGTAAGGTCATTGAGCATGAGGTTATACCTTAATGACCTTGCCTGGGTGTAAGGTCATTGAAAATGAGGTTAAGGTAGGGGATGCCTGGGTGTAAGGTCATTGAAAATGAGGTTAAGGTAGGGGATGCCTGGGTGTAAGGTCATTGAGAATGAGGTTAAGGTAGGGGATGCCTGGGTGTAAGGTCATTGAAAATGAGGTTAAGGTAGGGGATGCCTGGGTGTAAGGTCATTGAGAATGAGGTTAAGGTAGGGGATGCCTGGGTGTAAGGTCATTGAAAATGAGGTTAAGGTAGGGGATGCCTGGGTGTAAGGTCATTAAGAATGAGGTCATACCTTAATGACCTTGCCTGGGTGCTGGGTCACAGAGAATGAGGTAAAGGTAGGGGCTGCCTGGGTGCAAGGTCATGGGGAATACAGTTTTGAATGATGAGTTTGATGCAGAAAATAGAGCCATTGAAGGAAAAGAACACTGACGGAGTGCTACACGATGGAGTCAGTAACCATCAGCTATCGTACAGAGCTGTGTGATTTGAGCCTCAGACAACGAAGAACAGATCGCAAAGAAACTTTAAAAAGAACAAAAAAGTAGGCACTGCTTATGAAATAGGGGGAGCGTGTTCTGTAGCTCCCTGATGAATGAAAGCATAGAACGTCAAAACAGAACAGCTCACTTACCTGTTTGGCTTAGGGTACTTAGAACTCAAGGCAATGCTAACGATACCTAAGTGGTTTGACTTGACAAAGACTGAGAGAGCACTTGAACAACACGGCCCCTCTTGACAACCTATAGCTCAAAATGAATGAGGCCCTGCAACACCATCAATTTCTGGACTCACTGTTGAGGAAGCAGAGGGGGTATTAGTCTTAATCACAGTAGTGGTAAAGGGTCGGGCGTGTTCTCCATTAATGCGGATTACCTCCAAAGGTTAAAGTGGCATGATCTCGTCTTGGAGACTGTGTCTATATGATGTGCTGGCTTCAGGGATCTTCGAGCAGATGGTTTTGCGCCAAGTTAGAAAATGTCAGGACAAATTGTCAGCCCCTGGGTAATTATCTCCCTTTCTCCCTGAGCCTCCATCTGCAGTTACATCATCCTACACAACCTGCCTAATTGGTATGAGTTGCAGACAATGGAAAGGAGGCAGCAAAGATGACCTCTATGCACCGCTCGGTTTGAAGCCCATTTTCGGCACTGGACTTTTGGCATAAAACTGATAGAATCAGTGGAATCAGCTAAAGTCCAGCAGGTCTGGAGGCAAACTTGTGGATAATCAGGAAATACCAGCACTCACGCTAATGTGGAACGCAAGTCTACACAGCACCAAAGGTGATTCAAAGCCAAGCCATGGGAAGTGGTTTATCTTAGCATCTCAGCTCTAAATATATTAGGAATGGTTGGTGGAGGCGGGCCCTTTTTTGAAAACTCAACACTCATGTAAACCGATTACCTGTCACTGCTATTGCAATTCCAATTAACAGCGGTTCTTATTTGAACAGGCGGGTTTATCAAAGCCCAACAGAATGGATATAATGGAAATAAATGTTCACCAGCAATGTCCAAAGTGTGAGGCATGATAGTGTGTGGAAATCATACATGAGTGTGCATAATTATATAGAAGAACGTGGTGGACTATTGATACTGATTTGATGAAAATGAAATAACCGTAATGAGTGGTAAACTTTGAGTAGCCAATCATTATACATTCCAGTCAACTCATTAGCATTTGGGCACATAATCATAAACACATATATTTGGTCAGTAACACCCTACTGTAGTTCATAAGGCTACATGACAGCTACACAAGCTTGTCATATATATAACTGATATTACCCAATATAAATACTTATTCCAACAGGTGCATCTGTTACTAAGGCGACTTTAGCTAACTGTACATGAAATGATACATATTGGAATAAGCATTTACAAACATTGATGAAGGGTTATGATTGGGTTAGGGTCTTAGCAAGGTTTTCGCTGTTGTCAGAACAAAACTTTGTATCTCCAATTTGGCAATAGGAGAGGGAAATGTTTGGGCCATTTTGAAGTCAATTTGGGCCATGTCTTTTAGTCCATTCATCAAGAAATGCACAATCAATGTAAAGGGCAACAGGCATTTCCCAGTTATGCCTAATTCTGAAACTATATGTATGTGTCATGTAGCCTTATGAAGAGTACCCTACAGAAACATATTATTAGTTGCGCACATAAAGGCTATGTGGCACAGGGTGTGTTTAATAAATTTTCAAATTTCAACTGCGTGCTTATGTTTCGCCCCTCCTATCACCACTACATCCTATAGCCCAAAAATGTAACACTTTTTATATACTGATCCATCAGTGAAGCACTAGGTATGCATACATGTGTGTATAAGTGTTGTGCATATTTCAGAACTGAAATTATATACTCCATACTCTTATAATCGATACTCTGATGGGCCGCCTCCTTGACTTTTGGCATGCCGGTTAACCGCTGACTACTGACAGTCGGTTAGTGGTCAAAAGAACTGGCCAAATTTGCATCCCTGGTTCAGACATTTCTGAAAGATTGATATCTCTGATGCTTTGAAGAATGTGATGCATTGAATTTACTTGATTTCAACAGGAATAAACAAGGAAATGTCCAGAAGCATGCAGATGCTCCTTCTAACGGGTGTTCCTGTTGCTAACGCACAAACACAGCTTGTATAATCACTATAGGAAAGCACTGACCAAAAGAACGGGATGCTCTGGAGCAACTGTACATGAGGACACCACACCCAATGCCAAGTACCATCCAGAAACCCTAGAGGGCACGGCAAGGGAGTGTTTTGGGATGGATCCAGAACCAGTCGTCCAACATCAGTACCCTGATGCCACTGATACAATAGTGCAAGAAAACCTTCACAACAATGTTCCAAAGCCTTTCTGGAGAAGTACAAGCTGTTACTACAGTAAAAGGTGGAACATCTCCTTATTAATACACTCAAATTCAAGAGAGACACAGGATGAGCATGTGTCTCTAAACTTTTGGACACATCACAGCCAGTTTGCTTCCTATTTATTTATATAATTGTTTGTGTAAAGTGTTATTCATGCGGAAACGTGGAAGTAAATTCAAGGCATCGTTTTCCCAGTGCACTTGACGTGACATAAGCCGTCCACTCACTGGAGACTGCTGAGTGCATATCTGTGTTGGGCAGGATTATTTCGGTTTGAGGTTTGACCTTCTCGGCTTTCATGTGAAATAAAAGGGGTGCTATTCTGTCCTGGTTGAGCTCAGGATGGATATTGATCACTTAGCGCAGGCAGGCCTGCAGGGGCTGCCTGTTTCACTCTGGCTTAAGGTGATCTGAACGGCTGCATGCTTAAAGCATAAGACTCATGCCAGAATAAAGCTGTCGATGCGGACTAATGAATCTTTCTCAGCGCTGCTGATGCGAGCTCTGCTGTTATTTGTTGTGCCATAGCTTAGTCTTTTACAAACTCCTTTATTGAGCCTCTATTATGAACGGCTTTTGTGGTAACAGATAGTTTAGGGTCACTGGCAACAGACTTTATTTCCTCCGTTTTAAGGGGATAGCCACTGAATCAAGCTGGGATCAATACGCACTTCAAGCAGTGGCTGGACGAGGCTAGAGAATAAAAGAGATGCTGTGGCGCGGCTGTATCTTATCTACAAAGAAACGCCATCTCCACGGTCCATTTGAGTACTTTCGGCTGAGTAGCAGGTTAACACAACAGGAGAGGAGGGTTCATAAATCTTTCCTATGCATCTGACTCATCCAGTACGCGATCACTATCAGTCATTCTGGAAACTTATATCTAGCACACACTCACACAGCAGCAGAAAGTATAAGAAACCTACTTCCATGAAAACTTGACAAGCGAAGAAATTAGGTTTTTCCTCCCGGATTTTATAGCAAAGGAATTGAGCAAAATGAGGGACACTATAAATGAAACTTGCAAAAAAGAAAGAAAAAGAGGACTGAAAAAGCGCTCGAGTGAATACAGTAGGCTTTATGCTGGGGGGAGAAACAGGAAAAAACAGGGGAAAAAATAAAAAATAGAAAATGATGGCACATATTAATGACCACTTTAAACCTTCCCCTCCCCTCACCCTGGAAAACAAAACAAACCAAAAGCAGAGAGCTCGAGTCATCCATTAGGAAAAAGACAGGACAGAAAGGAGGAACGAAACCCTACGGTGCTGAACACTGTGCGAAACATCAGTAAGAGTTCTCTTCGTTTTTTTTCCTCTATATAAAAAAAATGGTGCAGAAATATTGTTTTTTTTTTTCTCTGTTTTTTTTTTGTTTTGTTTTTTTTTTTCTCTGAATTTTTCCAAATCATCAAACAGGTGAAAGAGAATCCTTTTCCGGAGTAAAATCAAGACATTTCAGAAACAATTTGTTAAAAATTCTCCCCATATACTCTTCAAGCCCCCTTTTCTTTCATTGAAAGCGTCCGTGTGAAAATATAGGAATAGAATAGAGTCTTTTTTCTTTTTCCTTTTTTTTCTTTTTTGTCATTTTTTCCGGGTCTGTCCCGTCAGCGGTAAACAAGTGTGTAATCCTTTAGATTCTCCTCTGGGTAAAAAGTCACGCCATGGATGTGTCTGTCTGAGTGTTTGTTTGAAAACGCGCGTGTGTGTGTGTTTTCGTTTAATCCTCACACTTCAGTCTGGAAGTCTCCTTCGGATGTGTCCGGAGTGTTTGCGGAGGAAGCGTCCCAAGTCTTACTGTGCAGCTCCACTCTGTCCTTCTGACCACCAGAGCCACACGACGGCTCGGGGGTCATGGTCTTAAAGCTGTCCCAGGAGCGCTGCTCATCCGGGGTGGATTTATCCTGTGTCCACAAACAAACGATAGAAAAAGGATAAGGTGGGGGGGGAAGAAAGCCCAGAACGTTTTAATTTCAGCACAGCTGTAGCGATACGTCCCACTGCCTCCTCCAGGCTGGTATTTGTATCCATATGGATGACATTTGTGATAATACTGTATACAATGTAATGCATACGGCTGCCTAGGTATCAGGACCACTCGATATGCCATGCACATTGTCGCCTCAAGGAAATATATCAATATTTTTCCATCAGATTATGTAGGTTCAGGTGGGATGAAAGTGGCCTGATAAGCTTTTTTTTTTTCAGCTGAGCAATTCAGGTCACCCAGAAATGAGAATCCGTCTTTATCACCTCGTATACTATTTTGATAACATTCCAGCATTGCATAGAACCTATACTCCAAAATAGCACCAGCATTCCATTTCCAAGTGATTTGATTTGAATGATTAGCTGAATTTGATGCCCACAGACAAATAACCTCATAAATAAATAAATCTAAAAGCATACAGTGGTTTTTGCACCAGCATCAGTACTCTCATTCATCCGCCTACTCATAGCAAGAACTGAGTTGAGCTGAATGTATTTTATTCATTTGCAACTTGAGCAGTATGACCAAAAATGGTCATGGTATATGGGATCGTGGTAAAACACCTGCTTGTTTCTACACTCACTTGCCATATAGGAGCACTTTGTAGTTCTACAATTACAGTCTGCAGTCCATCTGATTCTCTGTGTACTTTGTTACCCCCTTATATGTTGGTGTGTGGCACAGCAGTGCTGCTGTGTACACTCACTGTGCACTCTGTTAGATACTGGTCCACCTTCTAGATATAAAGTCAGAGACAATAGCTCTGCTGGTGAAGAGCTTGTGTAGGTCATCCTCTAGTCATTCATCAGTGGTCACAGGATGTGGCTAGCTGGACAGTTTTAGTTGGTGGATGATTCTCAGTCCTGCAGTGACACTGAGGTGTTCAAATACTCCAGCAACACTGCTGTGTCTGATCCACTCAGGCCAGCACAACACACCTTAAGACACCACTATCTCCATGTCAGTGTCACTCCCTGCTGAAAATGATCCACTACCCACATAATGCGTGCTCAGTGGGGGTCCTGACCATTGCAGAAGGGTAAAAGAGGCTAATACTGTATGTAGTAAATCTGATGGACTACAGTCCACAGTTGTGGCAATACAAAGTGCTCCTACTGTATATGTTAAGCAGAGCTGATAAAAAAACATTGTGTCTAGATATAAAGGGGTGGTATTAATGCTATGGCTGAACTGTAGCCTGTTTTAGCAGGTTAGCAGTGGCTTTATTATTCTTGGATGTCCCTTCTGTTTTATTAAGCACCTTTCTTATTAAACCTATGCTGAGCATGCTTAGGCATGCAGAAGCTTCTTTAGTCTGGCAACAGATGAGCTAAATGTTGTTTCAGGTCTGAGTTCTTGCATCACTTGTGAGTATACTTTTCCTGCTGCGCTTCCTTTCTTTTTTGCGGAAACATGGTGGATACATCTTTATGTCTCCATTGGCTAAATAGGCTTTTAGCCATTCGGCTTAGCACTCTAACCTTAGCATGTTGTGTGCTGCATATATGTTGCTTGTTATTTTTGTCCTACCAGTATAAAGGTCATGACACAACGTATACCTTTAGAAGAATAGCAACCTGTATACCAACCTGATACAGGAGCTAGTAGGAGACTGGTGTGCCACAGGGTTCAATTCTAAGCCCCATTCATTTCCTCACTTTTTACAGCTGCCCTTAAAATGCATTTGATTACAGCATGTTACTTTATACCTCTGACCCTGCTGACTGCATGCCTCCCAGACCAGAAGGACTAATGTGAAGCATAGTCATGTGTTGACCTCTCATGTGTATGCCTTTATGTGTGTGCTATTAAAGGTGGCCCTTAGTGTGGATACAAAAGGAACATGAGTGGATACTAATAGGACAGAACTGCAGACATAAAAACATGAAAGTATTTACACACACAAACACACACGACACTCAGGCAGAATTCGGAGAAGATATCGAGCGTTTGGGGTACTGTTTTTTCGGTTCTATTTTAGTTCTGCTCGGAATTTGTGGCGTCCACTGGAGTGTGACTGAAATGGGGGCGTCTGTGTTGATGTTGCTTCTAACCACCAGGGGGCGATGGCAGCCTGATTATCATTCATCCGACGTAACAGGCTGACAGTTGGCAAAATGAATACAAAAAGCATAATCTGGGAGCCAATTTGCATGTTAAATGTTGGAGAAGGAACATTTTGTAATGCAGAAGAGCCGCTGATGCAGGAGTAGAGCCCAACTCCGTTCCTGAGAGAATGCTAACGTGATTCCGCTGCTTATGCCAGCATCCATTCCCTCTACTCTCTCTCTCTCTCCCTCCCTCTCTCTCTCTCTCTCTCTCTGCCTCCTGCAATGTCTCCCAGCTCTCTCTCTCTCTCTTTCTCCCATCTCTCCCTGTCAGTTCTTTTCTACTTACACTCGAAGAGTTCTTTTCACCTCCGGCAGACGAAATGCTCCATCGCTTTTCCCTCTGTTGTGATAAAAATGAGGGAAGAGAAAGAGAAGAAGGGGGGAATCACAGTCACTGGCATGTCTGTGGGGAAAGCAACATTTGTTTTTTTCTCCTCCTTCTTTCTTCCTGTTATTTTTTTTTTTACCTTGACGGTAGTGTGTGCAGTCTTATAGGCTTCCCACCCCCACCTCTCTCTCTCCCTCAGTCAGGGAAAGAAAAAGACAACCTAACCATCTGCAGCAGTGCGCTCAATATGACAGCAGAGGCTTCCTGCTCGCTGCAGCACACATGAACCTGTTTGGACATCATGTCTCTACTTCACAGCAGAGTTAGAAGCACAGCTAGTCTATACGCCACCGCTGCTGCTGCTGCTGCTACTGCAGGAAAGGATCAGAGGCACTGAATGCTGCAGGAAGAGTGGGCGCTAGAGGACAGTAGCACATGCAAATGCACTCTTTACCCCCCTTTTGCTTTTCCTGGAACCTTGTTTAGCACTAAGATTGATTTCCAGGAATTCTGCCAGAGGGGACTGTTTGAGCGTGTCCCTTTCTCACGCCACCACTTCTTCATGGCTAGGTGTAAATTGTGGAGAAGAGGGTCATCTCAGGGAAGGGCAGTTCAATATCTGTCCTGAGGAACACTAAGGCTTTGAAGAAACCACTTTTAAATGGCCCATATCCTGTATTTTTCTTCGTTTTTGCCAGTACCTTCGTTCCATTCTTTCATCTAAGGTCCATTTTGAAGGTTTTATGCACCAAAACCATCATAATTAAATTCTACATGACCATTTTCAGAAATTAACCAGATTCCTTCTGTTATTGAGACAGAAACACTCACCAAGCACTTTATTAGGTACATCCATTCTCCACTTTATAAGCTCCACTTACCATATAGGACCACTTCGTAGTTCTACAATCACAGACTGTAGTCCATCTGATTATTTGCATACTCTGTAAGCCTGTTCTTTAATGGTCAGGACCCCACAGGACCACCACACAGCACGTATTATGTGGGTGGTGAGTCATTCTCAGCACTGCAGTTACATTGACGGGGTAGTGGTGGGTTAGTGTGTGTTGTGCAGCTCCACCACCATGTCAGTGTCACTGAATGAACCACCACACTAATTATACCTGCTCTGTGGTGGTCCTATGGGGTCCTGACCATTGAAAAACTGGTAACAAGTTATATACAGAATCAGACAGACTTCCATCTGTAATCGTAGAAGTGCTCCTATATGGTAAGTAGAGCTATTAAAATGGACAATGAGCGTGTATACAAAGAGGTATACATAATGAAGTGTTTGATGAGCATAGATGTATATGACCCTTTGTTTTGATTGGCTACTTCAAATGGAATCTAGTTTGAAACACATGGAATGAACAGCAGTTACAGCCTCGCTTTAAAGGGCACATATTCCACACTATTTGTGTATTTTATGTTCAATTTTATTTCTACATCACTCTTTATTTCTGTACTCAGCCTTTAAGACTGATCTATCTGATTGGCTGCCCCGTAACGCACCTCTTGGAGTCCATGCTAAAATGTGGCTAAATTTCTAAGAATAATAAAACATCCGATGTTTACATCTTTTGGAAGCTGGTAGGGATCCATTTGCTTACTGACAGCCAATCGTTTCTTTATATCTTCTAGTACAATAATTGTTAAATAGATCGGGCTAAACGAATGGTGGCTGAAATGGTGGTCATATGTAATGTTCATGGCTGCGACATCATAAACATGACAAATGAAAATTTTTGCAGCTTAGTTTCCATATTTTGACTGTATGAACAGTTGGCAGTGTTAACATACTACATCAAACTCATTTATTTAAAAAAAAAAAAAAAAAGGAAAGAACAACACTTTTAGCTGTGTTCATGGTTGTGACATCATGAGCATGATAAATAAAAACAAACTGCTGCTTGGTTTTGACCTTATGGACGAGGAAGCATAGGATACCTTAAACAATGCTTCCATTCTACATTATAAAAACTGCATACAGTTTTTTACTGTGTTTATGGTTGTGACATCATAAGCATGATAAATATTCAATTTTGCAGCTTAGTACTGACAGAATAGACCAGGAAGTGAATGGTACATATAACAAAGCTTTCATACTACATTAAACATGTTTACTTTAAAAGCAAAGAGCAATATTATTCATGATATGTGCCCTTTAAACATTGCTATAATCCAAACATTCTCTAAATCTTTGTTTGTTTTCTTTCTGTGCTTAGTGTCTGCCAAACAGGGTTGCAAAAAAGATTAGGAAGCAAACAGTGAGAAAAGTACATTAACACGGGAGCAAGTTCAGCTTCTGCTTTCTACGGAGCTCGGAGAGGAGAGAGGACACGGTTAAAACACAGATGAGACAGGAAGGACTTCTCGGTACTACAACAGCACAGATGAAACGGGAGCAATCACAATGACTTCTGCCAGCAGGTGGATGAGGAGAGACAGCTGAGGGAGTCATTTACAGGTCTAAAATTGTTTGCTCTTTTCTACTGAGACTACAGAGTAGAGAGAGAGAGAGAGAGAGACAGAGAGACAGAGAAAGAGGAAAGGAGAGAGAGAACGGATGGACGGACAGGCGAACGACACAGGCAGGCTGTGGGGGTCCCACTATGCCCCACACCTGCTGCTTTCTGGATGAGTGGTTTTTACCTTCTCTCTCTTTGATGCCCTTGGGTCTGCTGACTGCCTGGCTACAGTCAAACTATGGCAGAAAACATGCAGTTTGAAAACCAAACCAATCAAAACGAAGAGACAGAAACACAGAACAACAAACGAAAAAAAGAACGCATTAACAATAAACAAAACAACACTGGATGAACACTGACTGTAACTCTGAGTAACAGTGATAAGAATAATATGAACGTGGACACATCACAACAAACAGAAAGCAAGCACAGGGAACAGGCCCTTTGTTAGAGATGAGTATGTACTCTGCCTTAGTGAAGGATATTGTGGTCAGGAGAAGTGGACAGTGAGCTTTGGGGTCACTAAGCCAGCTACAAGAGGTATTTCAAAACCACTGCACCTCATGACACTACAGTCTGTATGTGGAATGGATAACTTAACCTGATGTTCTAATGGACTCTCACTATTCGTGGCAGTCTACAAAATCTACACACTCTCAAAGGAGCTTTTCAGGGGTTCTTTAGTGATTATATATATAGAACCATGGAAACTCTAAGAACCATCTGAAGGCTTTATTGTTTCTTAAGATTAATTGTTCTTTTGCAGCTGCTACAATATTAAAATAACAAGCTGTTATATTGTCCATTATTATTATTTTATTTCTATTATCTTATTCATTGTCATTTTAAGAATTTACTATTTAGTTTTACTTACTATGTTGGTGTAAATTGACCTACTATTCTTCTTCTTCTTCTTGTTATTGTTATTATTATTATTATTGTCAATTTAGACAAAGCAAAATTCATAAGTATGTAAAATGGGAAATCCTGTTATATATGACATTTCAAACACCCCCACGACTTGACAGGAGGTGATCCAGTTTTAGGTCCAAGCTGTAGGGGAAGAGGGACACCTAACATGGCGATCATCTTGAACGCTGCCATCTTGGTTCAAGTATAGGTTTTTTTTAAATGGGAAGGTAGGTGAGAGACACAGAGATCAAACTGGCAGAAAGTTTGGCAATGCTGTGCTTCATATCAATGCAACTTCATTTGTTCTCACATTTAAACAGTGATTTTATGTGAACATCGGCTACAAGCTCTACAGAATGGGTTCGATATGCTGTACACCATGTTTGAGTGTTAAGGTAATCCTTTCTCCGATTCCTGATGAACTTACATTTATGGCATTTAGCTGTCTAGTCCTAGTGCTAGTCCCAGGTCCTATCCAGAGCGACTTGCAAGGTTAATCATATTACAGGTAAGCCAATGTAGTTAGGAGTCTTGCCCAAGGACTCTTATTAGTGTAGCACAGCATAGTCAACCAGACCGGGATTCAAACCCCAGTCTCTCACATGTGGTGGTGGCTCCCTGGTGGGGAATGGTATTATCTGCTGAGCTACACCAACCACAACATCTGACTGAATGCTGCACAGTCCATCAAGAACTCTGTCTAAACAGAGAAGATAAACAACATCCTGTCTCTTCACAGAGTAAACAAGTGCGATCTAACAGACAGGGTTAAATCAGGAGAACATGGTGGCTCCTGACAACCAATCCACTACTGGGTAAACAGCACTTCTGGATAGTCTCTAATTGTTGAAGAAATTCCGGAAATGTTCCGTCCTCTGAGAACAATGAAGGAAACACATCTTCATCAGGGGTAACAGTCGCCTCTTAGAGCTTGATGTCCCGCAGTACACCACACCATTCCATGACTTTAGGTAAAGCAGCCATGTCACATGGATCAGTCCACTGAGGGTGTGTGCTTGACGAGTATCTGTGATACTCTTTGATGACCTCACCATTCATAAAGAAAATTGCTTCATCACTGAACAGCACCTGATGGGGAAGATGAGGGCTTATCTGAAGTTGCTGCACCACTCATCATGCTAATTCTAGACGGTCTGGGTCATCCTCTTTCTTCTCGGGGTCGCCCTATCTCATTATGGATGTACTGTCAGAGATGATCTTGTTGTCTCAGTTTCCCAAAAACGTTCTCCTGATTTGACCTCTTTCTATCTGTGGGGTCATGTCAAGGCACTCTAGGAGGATCATCAGGAACAGGAGAAAACAATAGCCCTAACAATCCAACATGGTGGACGTGTTCATGTCACATTTAGGGTCCCTGATAGAGAAAACTAACGCTACAAAGCATAATCTGGAGATTAGCAATAAAAAAGCATCTTAAAATGTTAAAAAGGCCCTAATAGTCTAGTAATAGTCACACAGCATGTAGAGTAGAATATTTAAACCAACATCCATTACAGCAGAGCAGGATGGAGTCAATGGGGCAGCAGACTCTGTAAACAATCCGACTCTGGCTTTTACCCATCTTACATCTTAATTGGCACAAGGCCCTGCATCAGCATTGTGCTCTCGATCTGTGTTTGTGCACTTCTGTCCAGTCTGGCTCTCTGCTTCTGCTTCCTCATTAAGCTAGCTGATGGAGCGTCAGCGCTGCGCTCAGCACCCACTGCGGCCAGTAAGAAAATACAATTTAACGGCTAATTTGCGTGAAGCAAAAAAACCCAAAAATGTAGACGAACGATGAAGGGCATGAGTATCATTTTGAAATGTGTTAATGAGGCAGATCAATTATTCAATTAAACAAGCCTGATTATGCTGCAGACTGGTCTGTTTCAAAGACCAACAACTGTAAAGAAAACTAAAAGAAGAGTGAGGGAAAAAGAGGGACTGATGGAGGAGTAAAGCACCTTGTAGCAATTTAAAAAGCTCTGTGCAAAACTCAGAAATTTTGTTTATTTAATTTCCAGTCAAAAAGTTCAGTTACAGACGCAAGTAATTGCACACATATTCGGTGGAGTTGATGTCTGGGCTCTGGGAATATTAGTAGCTTCTCGGGGTTGCTCAGACAAGTCAACCTTCCTGCTCAGCAATGATGTTTTAAGCTTGATGTCATAGAAAACAACGGCTGGAGACTTTATAATTTTGGGGTCCCTATCTCTGGCAATGTGATTCAGGGCTCACTGGAAAGGGCATATAACATTCTATTGACCTGTAGAATATGACTTCTTCATTGATCTGCAATGCTTTAAAGATTGAATGTCGTTATCACGGCTTTCCCCAAAGACTACAATAAAAGTCATGTGTCATTGGAGAAGATGCTTAACACCCTGTGATTGAAGTCAGTTGAGCCAAAGTTGAATACAAATTGATGAGATTCCTTAGTCAACATCTCTGGTTCCCTGAAGGCTAGCAATGCGATCCAGGGCTCAGTGGAAAGAGCACAAGCTGTTGACTTGGTTGTAGTATTTTGCCACTGATCTACAGTGCCTTAAAAATCAGAAATTGCACCTTGCTATCTCCGGTTCCCCAAAGACTACAATAAAAGCACAATAAAATGTCTTATTGCCCTATAATGCCCTATGAGTTTGTATAGACTCTGCTGTACATTGCTGTGGATCTCTGCTGTCGGCACGTTTCTCACCTAGGAGGCGCCAAAGTCGGATACGAATGTACAAGATTCCAGGGTCCATATCTTTAGTTTCCTGAAGGTTAGCAATGCGGTTTCAGGCCCTTTGGAAAGGGCACATCATACTCCGCTGACTTTGTTCTAACTTTTCTCTACTAATCCACTGTGCTTCAAAGATTGGGCTCAGAGACTCCACTTTCCCAAAGACTACAATAAAAAGTCATGTGTTATAGCGCTCAGTTTTCTGGCTCTCCGCTGTGCGCAAGCGTCTTGCCTAGAATGCGCCAAAGTGGGATACTCATTTATGAGATCCTGGAGTCTGTATCTCTGGGTCCCTGAATGCTAGTTGGAGAGGACACATTATGCTCTACTGACCAGGTTGGTTTCGTTGTAGATTTTTTAAGTCTCTTGTAAAGTGTTCTCTTCTTCTGTGGTTTTATTCATCACATCATCAGTGACGAGTCAACACCAGCTTGTCTTTTACCACTTGAAATTGGCGTAGTAGCTTGATTTGCAAACAAAGGTTTGTCTATTCCCTTTCCATTCTCAGTAAGGGCTTCTTGCGTTTCTCCTATTACTGACAAGACAAGATGAACCGTTAGCTGTCACACATCACATGTCCAGAAGGCCTGGTGTCACTCCACCTCCACCCCAACTGGAAAATCTGCAGGTACTGTGTGAAAACATTCAAGCTGCATGGGCTGGATTATCACAGGACACCATTAGGAACCTCTACAACTCCATGCCAAGACGAATGCATGTTGCGGTGGCACACATGGTGGACTGATTGCCTTCTGAAAGACACTACTTCTGTATGTGTATCTCAATATATATTACCCCTATCAGTCAAAATGTATAATTTATTGTCCCTGGTAACCTTTATCTTTCTTCTGAATAGCATTCCAATCCGACACGTCCTTCTGGGTGCAACTATTCATTTGACGATGAATATTATTGTACTACTGTACCTATTGACTGTTTTGACTGGAAATTAAATAAAGGAAGGGTGGTATCTGTAAACTGTATAACAAAAATATATAACTGAACTAATCCACAGGAAAGTATATACGGGTCCCAATTACAGCATAAACATGTGCACATATACCCATTTCATATTTCACTGCAGTATTATTAGATCTCCTACACTTCACCTTGAGAGTGTGACAATTATTATCCTCAATTCATAACACTGTGCTTGTATGGATAGCCTCCATCACAAATGCTGTAGCTTGCTAAAGTGGTCACTTGACCCCTTTTATGAACACTGAACATGGCCGGTCAAGTTAAATCATAATCATTAAAGACACATGGAAGCACATACACTACAAGATGACCCACAACAATCAAGGAGGTGCTTCGGTAATTCAAACCTACCACACATGCATATGAATGAAGAGAAGCATATGTACGCAAGAGAGTGGGCGACGGAGCAGAAGTTATGGCCGATCCATATTTCAAAAGCCAGACTGTTGCCTTCCGCTCCTGCCAGGCTCTCTCCCGCTGTGTTCATTTGTGCTTTCCGCATTAGCATGAATAGATTGAACACAGGGTAGCAGTCCTTCATCTATTTGGAAGCATATGGGGCGCCTCCGCTAAAGCTATCAACCCGACCAGCGTCATCACTTAGAGGTTAACTGCCTTTCAAACTGCATCAAGGCAGCCTCACTCGCTAACACACAGGCCATTGAGAGGCAACGGCAGATTCATCCACCGGCTGCGTTGGAAAGGAGAGATCGGGAAGATAATAATGGGGGTAGAGGAGAAGGACAAAACGAGTATGGAGGGAGCGCCGCTGGAGAAGGAGGAGTGTGATTTAAACAAGAGCCCATTCAGAAGAACTCCATCTGAGCCAGCTCCATTTTTGGCAGAGCCCAATATGCTCACTGTTACACAAATAGGGAGAAAAAAAAACGGCTTTGATGTTCTTTTCCTTCAAATGTACAGTACTCATCTCAACAATGGCCCACCCACACATGAGGGACAGCACACATCCACTGGGGGATCATCCCAAGGGGTCAGTGTGCGCGACGCTCCTTCGACCCCATTAGTATGATCACATTGGTTTTACAAACCAATGGTAGAAAATCTGCTCTCATAGTTTTGCTGCAACACGTCCATTTCACTGCACCAAAGCACTTTATTAAGAGGAAGAGTTATCAATTATTAACAATCATTTATTAATTTATTGATCATTGATGTTTTTAATGTTGTATATTGTCCATTGTTAACCATGTAAAACCATGTTTGCCAAGCTCTAAATGCTATATTGACATACAGGGTCTGGTAATGCAATATTCTATATTTAACAGAATTTAAAATTTTAATATAAAAATGATAAACACAACCAGCACAGCATAGAGAATAGTCCATGCTGTTCAACATGGGCAATAATGCACTACCAACATGTTGCATTCACTGCAAGCCACTCTACATGGAGGGTTAACCCTTAGAAGTCACAGTTAACACAAATGATACTAAAGGCATGGTGTTATTAAATATTAACTGTTGGTTATTATTATTGGTGCAATCACTTAATTAATATGTGATGCTACAAAGCTGAATGAAATTAAACTCTGTGCATATTGGGAGTGAAGTAATGTGGCGATTACCAATAGGAATTGAGCGTTGAGCAGGGTGGAATGCTTTTTATCTTTTTATCTAATTGTATTTATTTAATTTTTTTTGGTTTTTAGGTATTTGTTCGTACTAGAAAAGTAAGAATGGTGGCAGACTGAAAACTGTTTTCTCTACATACTTTCTGCACAAACAGAGATTTAACTTTGCTGCCGGCTTTGTAGGTCCCTAATAAGGAGTATAAAAGAATGACCTTGTGTGTGTCTAGCTTATAGGCTAAGGATTTGTGCTGATATGTGGGCATATGTAAGGTATTACCTTATAGGCTATTGTCAACTGAGATATCCTACACAAGTTAGGACTAGCCTTTGTATTCTGTCTTACACTGACCGGCCATTTCATACACCTTCTTGTGTTTATGCTCACTGTACATTTAATTAGCTCTACTGATTATATAGATGCCCTTCCACAATTGCACACTTTACTGTAAGGTCAGGACTCACAGGACCACCACGGTATTAGGTGGGTGGTGTGTCATTCCCAGCACTGTAGGGACACTGATGTGGTGGTAGTGGTGTGTTAGTGTGTGGTGCTGGTGTGAGTGGAGCAAACACAGCAGTGCTGCTGGAGTGTTTAAACCCTTAACTATTACTGCTGGACTGAGAATAGTCCACCAACCAAAACTATCCAGGTGGCAGCACCCTGTGACCACTGATGAAGGACTAGCAGCAGAGGAGATATCCTCTGTGACTTTACATCAGTAAGGTAGACCCCCAAGGTAGAAGTGTCTAATAGAGTGGACAGTGAGCAGTTAAACTCTCCAGCAGCACTGCTGTGTCTGATCATCCTTGAGGGTGAGGGAGTTGTGGTATTGTGACATTTGGGTTCTTTTAAAGAAACTCAATAGAGTCAGGGGTCTGTTCCATAACTGAACAAAAGAAGGACTGGTTACCCAGCTCAGAGACATGCTGTGCTAAGCTAGTTACCTTGCCTAATCCTAAACAAACACAAAGGCCCACCACTGATGCCACAATATTAACTATTAAACTATTAAACTGAGTTTAAAACATTTAAAACACGGTTTAAACTTTACTATATGACTAGACTAATGATGCTTGCCCACCTCAATTTAGACTAAAATGCAAACACAGTGTGTTTTATATTATTGTTCTGGGTGTGAACAGTCATTGCTATTTGAAAAAATCAATGCTCAGTTTTTTTTCTGATTACAGTATCCAAAATGGTATCAACTTATTTAAAAATATATTTCAAAGTAGATATTTTTAGTATCATGACAACACTAATTGATAGTGTTTCTCATTTTGTGGAAAGAGAAGTTATTCTTGACTTTTACCTTTTGCTTTTTTATCTTTTTTGACTTTTTTGTGTTTTTTAGAAATTCAGGAATTTAGACTGCTTTGCTATTTTGAGTTGCCTAAATTTAAGTTTGCACAATATTAATCTGTTAAAACATTCTGTTTTATAAACTCATATTAGTATTTCCAATACTAAGGCACAAAGCAATTTTAGAATATGCCAGTACAAAATAACCAAGCACAAATATAATTCATTATATTTAGATAACTGTATCGTTCAATATTGCAGTTCATTATGTAAATACTACAGTAGCACAGCTGTGGTAACTCTAGACTTCTAAGGGTTAAGGGATTATACACCAGCACCAGCGGGGACCTCTTTCTCACAGGCCCCTCTCACAAATGGGCTAACACTAGCACTGGGTCAGGGGGCTGCTGGACATGCTTACGTTGGCTCTCTTTGTAAACGAAGCTCATTCTTCGCGTTAAAAGAGGCTCAGTTTGTCGTGGCGGAGGCGGAGGAGGGACCTGTGAAGTGGGCTGGACCATTAGAGGGGTCAAAGAGTGATGCTGCATTTCAGGGAATGTTCAGAACGTTGTGAGTTCAGGTCAGTTTTAGAGTTATTAACGGTCTTATCAAAGTAGAAGGTACAATCAAAGCTTTACAGCTTCAAATTTTACAAAGATTAAAAATACATAACAGTATAATAGAATAAAATAATAGAACTATATATAATACTATATAATATTTAGACACACACTATGTGCAGAACCACGCAAACGTTCAGGCACACTGGACTGAAAGTATATTCTTAATAGTTTGACATTTGTATCTGAAATAAATAGAAATAAATGCCCCCTTTAATTCAATGGCACATTGGAAATGCCCTTTCAGCAAACCACAAGGTCTCAAAATAGACGTTACAATCAGGTTGGTCTAAACCTGACCTCACCTAAGCCACTTTTATGTATTATAAACTTGTGTCTGAAACTGATCGACCCTTCATCACCCAACACGGCACTGGTTACCATGTGGTGTGGATTATAGCTGTCATTACAGCACAGGCAAATAAACTGTGAAACAATATAAAACAATATGCTACAAAGTTTAAACTGTTTTAACAAACGAGTCTGAGGTAAATAGTGCCTTTTATAGGGGGGCTATTTAAAAGAACCTAAAACCTAAAGTCCCCATGTCCAACCTTGTTTCCAAAATAGGTAGTACAATGTTATGAATAAAAACATCATCAATTAAATTGTGCAAATCATTTAAACCCTATGTTTAATTGAAAATCGTGCAAAGCCAGCCTCTCGAACGTTGAAACAGTGACTCTTACCACTGAGACCTGCTGTTGGAATACCATGCAGATGGTTTATTGTCTTGCTGAAACGAGCAAGACCTTCCCTGAAAAAGACGTAGTCTAGATGGCAGCATATGCCACTCCCCAACACGTGTATATCATCCAGCAGTAATGAGGCATTCATACATGTGCAAACCATATGCACTAATGTCCTCTCATGGATGCTGGCTTTGAACTAACAAGCCAAATGGTCACCATAACTACAGTCCAAAGAATATGGTGTCCACGATTTCCAAAAATAATTTCACATTTTGATAAATCAAACCACAGGACACTTTTCCACATCAACTGGGGACTGTCCTCACCCTCTTTACTTCTGGACGATTCCGCCTCTCTGGGATGCTCTTTTAATATCCACTTATGCTACTGACCTACTGCCAGTGAACCTAACAGGTTGTGAGATATTCCACCAGGTGTTTATTTTATCATTACACAGCTTCACCAGCCTTTTGTCCCATCAAATAAAAAACGGGCATGTACAGTTTTTTCCCAATACACAATATAATGTCTCAGTTTCAACATTTAATTTTTTGTTCTGTTGAAATATAGGGTTTAAAATGATTTGCACATCATTGCATTCTCTTATGCATCCTATTAGAAAGAACAAAGAACAATAACGTCTTAAAATTAGACCCTGGATGAGTAGGTGTGTCCAAACTTTTGTCTGGTACTGTGTGTGTGTATAATGAATAAATGGAATACTATAGGTTATGGTAGAGAATTACTGAGACCTCACACTAGAGAACCCAACGTCTTTATCAGAGAGCTACACAGAGCTAACACAAGCATTCAGAGGAAAGACTAGCACTCCTTAGCTCCTTTTTACTCCTAACCTGGTGACTTGAGGACGAGATCAAAATCACTGGCTGTCACAAAGCTTAGGCGCAGGGTTATTACAGTTATTACCAGTGCATAATCTCCATTCTCCACACTCCCTCAGACACCATTATCACTGTAATTATTGCATTGTCAGAGTTAACTCTGTGACAGATTACAGAATCGGACTCTCTGAAAGCAGCCTCGACTTCCTCTCCCCCCATTAGGAATCAAAAAAGCAAAGTTAATACCCTTATGATTCATCTGCGCGATCAAAATCGCTCCGGGCGTCAGAATAGCAAAGAAGTGCAATTCTTTGACGACTATCCCGAGGTGCGCAGTCCAGGCATCCTCCAAACATTTAAAGGCGGAATGAAGGTTAATAGCCTGGAACGGGCCACGAGACAGGGAGCAGACAGCGTGGCCCAAATTAAATGTGAGCGAACATGTGGCAAGCGCCTCCGGAGAGTACACTCCATCAGAACGGGCTAAGCTGCGAGTAGGTGATTCAGCCGAGGAGACGGCGTTTGTTTTTAAATCTTAATGATAAAAACCCTCTGGATACCGAGTGGGGAAGCGTGCGCAGCTCCTTCCTCCGCTGCTAATAGACCATGAAAGATTCAGCAGTCCCAGTAACAGGAAGAAGTGCTGAACTCTTTCTAGGGACAGCGGAGAGCTAGCAAACGTCCTTGAGAAAAGTTCAGGAGCTCGGAATGAATTTGATCCAAATGTTGGCACTGCACCACTCACGTAACATCAATAAAACATAGCTGAGGGGAAGGAATACAATGGGAACGAAACCGGAAAGGTCCTTCTGAAATCAGGTATATATCACATTTCAGTCGTTACGTCAGTGAGGCACCTTGGTCAGGTATGGGAATGAGGTCATGGCTTTTGCCAGACAGTCAACAGTTAGAATGAAACTCATAGACAGAGGTTAAGACTGCGTTTGCTTTGTTTGTGTTTATGGCTCATTTGGTCTGCCATGACCTACTTAGATGAATATTTTACTTTAGATAATCAATATGCTTTTAGTGTACTGTCCATCAGTCCGTGAAAGTTCTGGGATTTTAGAGCCTTGTTTACCTGCAGTGTTGTGCAAAAGTCTTAGGCAGTCCACAGAATGATTTCACACTATTTTTGTCAGCAGTAAGTGCATTTAGGCATAAAGAAAAGCTTTATATTATTAAAAACAACTGTAGTGTCACATTCAATATCACAATATTGCAGTATATTATAAAAGGGGGCATAATATGATAATTTCTAGCGTTCATAATTTTATTTTTTGGGTCTACAAGATTATATTTACATGCTTTAATGTTCCTGAAATACATTATTTTTCTCATACTGTGCCTCTATGTTCCCCCTCCGTCTGAGCTTCTTTGTGTTTATGCCGTGCCTCCCGATGAGCCCAGTGTGCTCTGATTGGTTAGCTTCCCCACTCTGTTCTGACTGATCAGCTACCAGAGCAGCATCCTGCTCCACCCTACAGTGGCTATTCTTACAATGACATCTCTTCTGCTGTAACAGTTTGAGACTGAGTCTAATCCTAAAAACCCAGTAGAAGGCGATGATAGACCTGATTCACCTTCGCCAGCTAGACCGGAGTAGGAAAAGGAGCCCTCTGTGTGTTGTGGGAGGGTGCGTCAGGCTTGCCAGTATGCAGGTAATAAGGATTGTTATTATGTTATTATGAGATGACATCACCCTGTAACAAAGAAAAGGGCTGGAATTCTAAGAAAACGTTTAAGGCAGCTGAGAAAAGTGATTCTATCTGGTGTGTCCTTTGCTTTAACAAGTTTGCAGACTGTCTAAATGCACAAAAAGCTTCATACACACTTAAATAAATGAAAAGGCATGATAGGTTGTCTTTAACATCACCATAGTTTTGAATTTTAAAAAGATATCAATATTTATATGTATGTTATACATATTTTTGGAGGGCTTTTTTTTATTAACAGCTATTTCAATGGCTAAATAATCACTTTATTACTCCAATAAAGGTGATAATCATAATAAAGCATTAATATTTCTTGTATGTGTAAAGAAGATTATCTAATAATTACCTATATATTACAAAAAAAAATCCTGTAAGTGGTCTATAATGCATATTTCACACTGTAGCTCTCATTCATATACAGCTTTGTAACTGTTGATGTTGATAAATAGAAATACATATTCCAAGCTACTGTCATGTAGTGACTGTGTTTATTACTAAAGTGCATAAAGTCTGAAACTGAACTGATGTTGGCTACACCAGTGACACCAGTCACATTGGCACTGGATGACACATAGGCATGGCATAGCAAGATGGCTAAACACTGGAAACTCCATCCACTGTTATTGGATGAAAAGCTGGCGAGGCTTCACCCCAGTACTTTGAAAAATTGAGGGCCTGTGGTTCCAACAGCAATATCATAGACGTATATATACGTATACATATAGACGTGGTAATTATGCGACATGCTCAGGTTAATTTAAATAATTCAATAACGTTACTGAATTACTGGAAGTAAAATATAGTGGTACATTTATTCCAATAAAGCTTTAGGGTCATTTAGGGTCAAATTTGAGCCAACAGGACAAATGCCATTAATCGTGATTAACTACACAAAGCCTGATATAGTTAAATGAAGAACTGATCAGATAAACTGGGTATTGCATGGAAACCATGAACACACAACTAAATGCCTCTTGGAAAATATTTGTGCTAACATACTGCACACACATTAATAACAATATGTTTTGTATTCATTTTGTATTTTTGAGCATAATGATCATTTACATATCGTCACTGTCGAAAGGAAAACATGTATCTCCATTTTTGGTGATTTTTACTTTTATGTCTCATTTGGTCACATGAGCTGCTGTTTACACTGTGTGGAAATTTCATAAAGAATGGACCAACAGAAATGGCCCAAAGCTGCTTGGAACAACGTCTGGTTCCATTGACTTCCATTCAAATTAAATAAGGTTTTTGGCCTCTCCTGTAAAGTTGTAATTTTGGAGATACCTGTTTTTCTTTGCACAGTGGCGATATCCTTTTCGCAGATGTCTAAGACCTTTGCACAATGCTGCATTATGTAAGTGACAGCATCATTTTCAGCGCCTTAAGCATGCGTTAAGGTGTCAGTGTAGTGCTTTGGGAATTATGCAGTGCTCCAAGTGAAACCAATCACCTATTACAAACCCTGACCTATGCATACGGATTCCACATGTGTTTGTCAATTCTAAAATGACTGAAAGGGTTAAAATGAAAGTTATAGATACTAGTAAGTGGTGACTCGAGCTCCTGTCATTTCATATCATTTTCAGACGTGCTGCTACAAGTGCAGTAAGACTGACTTCACAGAAGGGTCAACTCCCCATTCCCCTGAGGCCTGGTTTGGAGTCTTACCTTGAACGTGGACATGGCAGGGTCCCTGTTATACCTATCTATGGTGTGGAACTTGGTGGAGTGGTTGAGTTCATGGTAGAGCTCTGAGTGTCTTTTGCGAGTGTGCATCACTTTCTGGAAGGAAGGTAAAACAAAAAACAACAAAAAAACAAAAATAAACAGAATAAAAAGGGAAAAGGGGGGCACAGAGGGGGTGGCGGACAGACAGGCTGGGTGGCCAGAAGAGGAGGGGGCGAGTAGCTGGCAAAGATTTTTCCCACCCATTAAAAGATCCCTCCGGGTTTTTGAGCCTCCACAGCACTGGCATTTTAAATGGCAATGAAAGCAGGGACACAGCGGGGTCTCTCTGGTCAGCGGCATTCTCTACAGGGGGACACTTAGGCACCCCCCCACGCGCCCTGATTTAATTGGAGGTGGTTTTGGAGCTTGGATGGTTTAACAGACACAGCTGCTTCCCCAAGAAGGTCAGAACACAGAACTCACTACGACCTGGGCCAACTCACACTGAGAATACCAGCTCCAATTAAGCCTGCCACTGTAAAAGCGCCGCGGCCTCTCACCAGTCACTTGTCACTGGATGCTGTGACAGTCGTATTGGCATGTGTGCTGGGTGGCCAAATTATTGAGCCATTTCACTTTTTTCTTTCTTGGGAGGCAGCAGTATACCATGCAGCGCTGACCAGGATGGAAGAACTTATGAAGCTCTAAAAGCAACTGGTTAGTAACATACCTTCTTTTGAGAAGATGCCTCCATATTGGAAAGCAAATCTCCAGTCAGTGTTACAGAAAACGTGGCCTTGAATTGTTGGGTTAGGAATTGGGGTGGGCAATATTACTGTACGGTATGGTAAAACCTTCCGGCACTCACAGTACACTGTAAATGTGTGTGTTGTGTGCCTTACGGTCCCAAACATAAGCCTATATTATTACTCATACTAAGCACTATTATCTATTATATCTTTTCAGAAATACGACATAGCTGTACAACATCTGTCCTCAACCAACTGTCCACCAAATAAGCACTATATTGGGCCATAAGAGGCCTTTTTAACATCTTTAAAATTAACTTTGATTTCAACACATTACTCCTTATGGATAACTATAAACATCCTTTATTTTTTTTTATTTTGGTATCATTTTTTCTGAGCCTGGCTACATAACACTGACATGCCATTGCAGATATCACATGCTATCATGAGCTACAGTTGTAAGCAAAGGTCTGGGCAGCTTGGTCAAATGACATACATGTTTCACATCCTCTACAGAGAACAAACATTTCTGCACATTTAAATGAACAGATGCTGCATATTTGAGTTAAGCATCTTGGGAACAAATGTCAACATAAAATTTCGCTTGGGCAAAAGTTATGGCACATATATTTTATTTTTCTTCTTTTTTCCGAGATATTAAACTCTGCAAATAGATAGAAATGCCTTATTAAAACTAATAAGTCATAATAAGCCATATTTAAAGGTGCACAGAACCGACATACTGTAAACCTCAAACACAAAGTTATTCCCACTTCAAATACATAACCATACCACATTTTATATTACCATCCCCAAAGTTTACGTCCAACAACAACGGAGCAGAAAATGGTGGCCTATGTGGAATAACTGCGATTGTGGGATGTCAGCACTTTACATAGTCTTTCCAACGAACCAGACTGTCAACAGACAAGGCTGAGGTTGGCTTCCTGTCCAGCAGGTTCTTTATCTAATGTTCTGTTCCACCTTCAATGCTACAGCTTCAGCCAGAATCTAACAGTACCACCATTTAAGGTGGAACAAACAATTCCTGGCCGTTTTTCACCGTAAGCAATGACACCTAAGTGTGTTCTACGCAGAGGATGTGTTACCTTGTTTTTCTACCTAGAAAATCAACACAGCATGTAAATTGATAGCGACATACAGTCATGGCCGAAAGTGTTGGCACCCCTGAATTTTTTTCCAGAAAATGAAGTATTTCTCCCAGAAAATTATTGCAATTACACATTTTTATACACATGTTTATTTTCTTTGTGTGTATTGAAACAACACAAAAACAGAGGAAAAAAAGGCAAATTTGACATAATTTCACACAAAAATGAGCCGGGCAAAATTATTGGCACCTTTTCAAAATTGAGGGTAAATAACTTTGTTTCAAGCATGTGATGCTCATTCAAACTCACCTGTGATAAATAACAGGTGTAGGCAATTTAAAAATCACACCTGAAACCAGATAAAAAGGAGAGAAGTTGACTCAATCTTTGCATTGTGTGTCTGTAAAAAAGCTAGACTGCAGTTTGCCAAAATGTGTGTAAAAAGTAAGCCAAAATCCTTCTGGGAAAACATCTTGTGGACAGATGAGACCAAGATAGAGCTTTTTGGTAAAGCACATCATTTTACTGTTTACCGAAAATGGAATGAGGCCTACAAAGAAAAGAACACAGTACCTACAGTCAAATATGGTGGAGGTTTAAAGATGTTTTGGGGTTGTTTTGCAGCCTCTGGAACTGGGTGCCTTGACTGTGCGGCTGCAAGGCCATCATGAAATCTGAAGATTACCAAAGGATTTTGAGTCGCAATGTAGGGCCCAGTGTCAGAAAGCTGGGTTTGCGTCCTAGGTCAGCAGGACAATGACCCCAAACATACTTCAAAAAGCACCCAGAAATGGATGGAAACAAAGCGCTGGGGAGTTCTAAAGTGGCCAGTCCGGATCTAAATCCCATTGAACACCTGTGGAGAGATCTTGAAATTGCTGTTGGGAGAAGGCACCCTTCAAATATGAGAGACTTGGAGCAGTTTGCAAAAGAAGAGTGGTCCAAAAGTCCAGTTGAGAGGTGTAAGAAGCTTGTTGATGGTCATAGGAAGCGAATGATTTCAGTTATTTTGAAGGGTGTGCAACCAAATATTAAGTTGAGGGTTAAGTTTTTTAAGTTTTTTGTGTTGTTCCAATACACACAAAGAAAATAAACATGTGTATAACAAAACATGTGTAATTGCAATAATTTTCTGGGAGAAATAAGAAAAAATTCAGGGGTGCCAACACTTTTGGCCATGACTGTACAACATGGTGGCTAACTAGATGTGACCTAAGCTGTCGTCTGCTATTATGAAATTGGTAATGGTAACATGAAACCGTTATATTACTAAACAAAAGCTGTCTACAACTCATGGCAACATATTGCATCTACCCTGAAATGGTTATATCACTGTTATGGTTATATAGCAGTAAAGTGTTATGGACATGTTCATGGCACACAATTTGCATTATGATGATTTTTTTTTTTTTGGAAAATTTGATAAGCTGGATCAACACATATGTAGTGGCACCATGAAAACAATGCATACAACATTTGGCTGTACTTCACTTCATCCAACTAAACAGGACCAAATGTGCACTTTTGGACTTATGGAATTATCTAATCCATTACTTTTCCAACAACAGAGTGAACTATGCTGTTCAGGAGTACTTCTCTTTTTAATGAAACTTGTGGCTGGTCCATGCCTGACAACATCAGTGGCAAGTTCATTAAAGCATTATGTGACATACCATATCATGATGACACCATATCACCCACCCCTAATTTAGAGCCATTTGCTTGGCGCCCAAATAGCTTGCAGGGAAGTCTACAGACCATGCTAACATTATATTGACTGGAGGTTTGCTGGATTCCAGAGTTTGGTCATTCTCCAGGCTTTACATGTGCATACTCTTCCACTCATTACACGCTGACCCACTCACAACTCAGTGTTTCTGCAGCCTCGACCGAAACATTCGTCCCTCCCCTTCGAGGTGTTGCATAGAGTTTAGTTGAATGGAAAGAATTCTCTGAAGTTCTGTTGACCAGCCGTCCATATGAATGCAAGAGGGATTCAAGAATCAAGGCTGATGAGACACTGAACAACTCTACCATGAGTTGGATGACCACTAATCTGAATGTCAAATGCAAGGGATACAAGCACCAAAGCAGCAATGCCACTGGGTCCTCTAGGCATCTGTCAAACCCTTAGCTTGAAGCACACAGAAGCACAAACACTGGGCCGGGGAGGAAATGGGGCGGGATCTTACCTCAAAGTCCAGTTCAGAGTACCGTACTCTTTTCCTCTGGGGGAGGGGGGAGTGGAGAGAAGACATGATCAATCACAGCAGTTCATTGTCAAAGAACGTCTGAAAATGCCCATCCAAGCTGCTCTGGTGGCCACCACAAACTGACTTAGTGTTTTCGTGTCTTACTTTTGGGAATGGACTTTGCTATTCCACTCTACTGAACATTCTGCTGTCCTTCAGGGATGTTAGTCCGACAGTAACGTAAGAGTCCACCACGTGGTTTCCACATGCATTTCCAGAGTAAGGATATTCCACCCTACTGTTTTTCTACCCAAGCTAGTTTCTCCTTTTATACAGTGTCAGTGACATATTAACTACTTAATGCCATCAATAGCTTTGAATCATTTTAGCCGTGCTCACATAAAACACTAGAAAAACACAATTACTCATATAAAGACAACGTTCATTAATTCAAGTTCTATAATTAGGAGAACACAAATGAATCAAGGCAGCCTTTGTTTAAGCCCTTAAACTGGACCCAGACTTTTATTCATCTACTACTTAATGTCAGCCCTAGTTTTATAGCAGTTACTAAATATAATTACTGAAATATAATTTTAATTATGAGAATTATTAATGTTGCAATGATACACTGACCTCACAGTTTGATGGTTCCAGTTCTTTATTCTCATAATTACAATTTTTCTCCTGATCAAAATCTGAATTATCTCTATTAAAGCTGCATGTTATAATAACTGCAAGTACAAAACTGCGTAGTTAGTTGCACTACTGTTACTATTAAGATGGTGTTCTGCATTTTGGAGTTACTGAGTGTAAAAGTTGAATTCATTATTAGCATAAAACTATTAATATTTTATTAACATAGAGCCTTGTTAGAGTTTACTGTTTTAGAACTAAAAGTTTAATGAGTCCCTAAGTTTAAAAAGTTCCAAACGTTAAGGTGTTTAGCACCTCTAAATGAAACAGCCACCATTAGTAATATGTTGTCAATTATGCACTATTAACATGCCGATATAGCTGAAAATGAATGCTCAATATTTTGCATACCAAAGACTTGATTATTGTGAATTTTACAGCTAATAATTCAATTATTTATAAGTTTCACATAACAGTTACATGGTAATACAGATCCAAATACATTCTGAATATATATGTGTATAAAGTGTCTAAATTGGGTTTACTGAACAAAGAAAAAGATGTATTGAACTCCCAATAAGTATCCCTCAAACACAATAAAGAGTTTAACATTGTTATGGTACCAGTTATCGATCCATGTCAACACTACTGAATACTGAAAAAGAAAAAAAACTTGGCTGTTCAATACTGAAACGTATGACCTTAGTCTCAGTACCTAAGAGCCAATAAGCATGCTTGTTCCAAAATACCCACTTTCAGCACCTCAGGCTTATTCCTGGTTTAATCCACTCCCACTTTGAGTAGTGGTATCCAAAGCAAGTATTGTTCAGGAATTGATATCAACAACAAGGCATTGGTATTGAGTACCAGATATATAAACCCAGCCCTAATCACCATGTAGCTACTGCACACAGGTCATGTGATGTTGAACATGAAGCTACGACCATGGGTGTTTAACAATTCAGCTGCATTCGATGAATACAGTTAACACACAGTTCACTGCATAAAAATTAGCCAGTGTTTTAATCTAAAGAAAGTAACTTGGATGCCTTAAAAGAGATTGGGGTCATTGAACTTCAGAACATTTTTATTGTTTAGAAGTCCAAAGGTACTACAAGTTAAAGTATTAAATGATTTATTATTTAAATTATATACATCAATGTCCTGATATTTCCCATCCCTGAGAAGTGCATTACCATGTTTTTGCAATGCATCTTATTGTACTGCACTGTATCGTTGCACGGCTGGTAACACCAGAATGAAAAGCCTGTAGTTTATCCATGTGAAGCCAACAACTCGAGTTCAACTTGAATTTTAATTTCAAATACTGTTTGTGACCAGGACTAGATGTTCGGACTGGGCCGACTGGGAATCGTGTTTGGAATATCCTCACATATAAAAGTATATTTGCCCTGGGTAATCGAGGGAAGGCATTTGTGTAGCTGTTCAAACACACTTATCGTACAGCCAAGGCACTACCTATGTGCACAAGAAATTAAACTCTCTCCTGTATTTACAGCTGTCCACACACTTCAAACAGACAGCTTTAATGTGCACTCAGGCACTGAGGAAACTGGAGAAACTATAATACTGACCTCTGACGGGAATCAAAGGCATTTCAAAGCATCTCAGCACTCTAGTTATGACTGAGTAAAGCTGTTTGCCAATTTAACAGCTGACTTTAATGGCGACTTCCAGTCGTATAGGCTGTTTTCTCTATTATACTTACTGTACTGTGTTATTTGGTGATAGTGAGCACTGAAAGTTGGTTGACAGAAACAATTTCCATAGTTTTCCTTTCTTCTCAAATGGGGGCAAAGGATGTAAGAATAGCTATGATTCCAAACTCCACACATGCTTTAGCTTGTCATATTTGGTGTATATTTGTGAAATATTGGGTGTAAAGTGAGTTTAAAAAGCTCACTGTGGGTTTTTTTTTTAGCTCTTGCCAGATTTGTACTATTTGGTACGCTGCGGAATTAAAACAAATTCTACCAAAAGTCAAAAGAATAGTTGCAGCCTTAAAGGAAGTGCTGGATTGCAATGCTATTGGGCAGGAAGATCATGTTTTTTATAATAATTAATAAATATTTATTGAGGTATACATAAAGAAGCAGTGTCTCTCAGTATGGTGTCAGACCACCATATGCCAGACGTCTTGGCATGGAGTTGTTGAGGTTCCTAATGGTGATTGAATATTCTCCTACAGGTCCTGCAGATATTGACATGTGGCATGACACACATGTTATGCGTGACATCAAACCATTCATGTTTGCGCTGACCACAATGCCTCCACACTTGG
The DNA here is from genome assembly GCA_024036415.1 of Prochilodus magdalenae. NCBI lineage: Eukaryota > Metazoa > Chordata > Actinopteri > Characiformes > Prochilodontidae > Prochilodus > Prochilodus magdalenae. The sequence goes on along the minus strand of JAMWET010005451.1, from coordinate 512,425 downwards.
ATTCATTGGTCATCTCCAGCAAGACAAAAGCAGGACTCATCACTGAAGATGACCCGCTACCCTTCTGACTCACTCCATAACAGTCTTGCGCACCATTACAGTCTTGGGTGATGTTGATGTGGTGTTAAGGGGAGTCATTTTAACATTCTGCGCGCAAGGAGTCCTGCGTCATGCAGCCATCTGCCAATGGTGCTGCCACTAACAAGATGACTCAAGGAGGGCATCACCGGTCACTCAATGTCCACAGTCATGGCTGTTGGGTCAGTCAGCCAGGCTGGTAAGATAAGGCCCTTACTTGGTTATGTATTGTGTATGGCTGAGCATACGACAAACCTACCCACCAAGCTTCATTCCTGTCGGTTGATTCCTTCTGGGTGTGGCTATTCGTGCAACTATTCTTTTGATGATACGTGTATTTTGTAAAGGTTCTTATAACTTCTTCTTTTGATGGCAATTGAAGAGAGGAGCTGGATTTTCAGAGTACCAGTCCAGTGCCAAGCTACACACCCCTAAATGCACAATTTTACTTCCCAATGCCTTCCCCAAATATTTCTCCCACTGTTCATAGTTAAAATGGGAATTCCACTAATTCATCTTTTATAATTGGGGCAGAATTCCTCAGTTGAGATGCGAACAAAGTCATTTAGAGTGATTTGACGTAAAATGTTGCATTGTAGAGAAAATTATCAACTCAGATTTTCTTTACAGTGGCGATGACGGGATCCAAAAGATATAGACATTTTACTAGTGAACCTACATAGTTTTAAATGAAATGTTGATAATCATAAATTGGCCTTAAATCTGAAGAACAAGCTTTCTTTGAGGACTCTTTTGCTTTAGAACATACGGCATGTTCCCCTGAGTCATTAGGAACAGTCATAGGCTAGAGATTAGGGAACCAGCCTTGTGACCACAAGATCACCGGTTCGATTCCCTAAATTACACAGAAATGTTGCGTGAGATGTAGAGTTCTAAAGGTTTTAGAGTTCTCCGTAAAACAGACTGTATGGATACTGGATTTTCTTAGTAACAATAATATGTGGGAGTGTCCCTTAGTGATTGCGTAACTTCAGGTTTTTAAAAGCTGGCAGTTATGCAGTAAGAGCTGAGTTGATTTTGACCAATCGCTAATGGCGTTCCTCATAAACCACAAGCGAAGAAAGGGCATGCTATGTAACAAGCAACTTTAAAAATCAGTGACAACACCAAACTCCACAGTTCAGTACAGCATGATGGGTCATTTCCAGTGAGTCCTGGATTGGAGACACAGCCCCCTGAATCTGGCAAATTTGTATCTTAGCCTTAGTTGCATGCTATGTACCGGAGAGCCAGAGAAATTCAGAGCACTGTAATTCAGCAAAATCTAAAGTAACTGACTTCAAACTTTACAGGTCTATAAAGCACTGTGTTGTTTGTAGTCTTCAGTAAACCAGAAATACAGACTTTCAATATCTGATCTTCTGCAGCACTGGAGAAATGTCATGCTGTGGTCACATGTTTGCATTGTCATCATGGTGACAGTGTTTCCAGTGAAAATGGATGATTATCAGAAGAGGTTTAGTGTTGACTGTGCATTTAAGGCCACTAACGGCAGGAGAAGCTCTGTGCTCTTGTATTTGTGTTGTGTAATGCTTGCTTTGTCCCGAATTCAACAAGATGTTTGGTACTGTGGCTCTACAAAAAGCCAACTTCAGTTAATTGCACTGCTGTAGTCGACAGCACAATTTGAGAAAATGGAACTCTCACTGTTGAGGGTTTGCGGAACACTGCGGTTTCCAGCATAACAATTTTCAGCTGTGGCTCCACTTAAAAAATGGAATATCCAATTTGGCGTTGTCTGTCTACCACAAATACGTGGACAGAGCAATAGAACAAATCCAAACTCCACAGGTCAATAGCCTTTCCAATGAGTCCTGGGTCACACTGCTAGCCTGGAAATATGGACGCCAGAGATGTCTTCTCTTGAGGTATCTGTGTTTTTTGCATCAAAGTCACACGAGTGGTTATCAAGCCTGTGAATTTGACCAGTCAACTGTGTAACCCTTACTCTACATAAAACTACATGATACCTATCTAAGCCCTAAGACAAAAAATGACATGAACCTACATGAAGAATGTTAACGCAGGTTTCTGCTGCCAAGCTCATGCAGCTGTCATTTTAAACACTGTTAAAAAAAAATAAATAAATAAAAATAAAAAGATTATTATCATTTTGTCTCTGTAGAAAGGAAGCGCTGTGGATGCTTAATGACTAAGCCTTCTTAATGCTGTCATTATTGACTGTCATTCTAAATGACCTTTTTGTTCACATACAGAGCAAATGGCTTAAGCACCACTGAAGTTCAGGCTAGCACTAAATCAGGTAAAACCTTCACGCTGCTCATTGTCTGTTTCCTGCAGAATCTGTGTGTGAGATGCTCTTTAATTAAATGCAATACCTCCAAGAAACTTGACGGTGTGCATTAGAGAGAAGGAAAAAGAGAGCAAGTAAGTCTGACTTTCCTTAATTAACCTACTGAGTTTAGAAACTGCTGTCTGAAGGAGACCCCTGCCACCAGAACACCCCCGCAGAACAAACATTGTGTGTGTGCGTGTCCATATTAGAGAGTAAAGGGGTAGCGGGGAAGGAGTTTTTTTTCATGTGTCCGTCCTCTAATGAAGGAAGAGCATCTCCTGAGCATTTCCTTTGGCCTAGCCTCTTTCTCCTCCATCTGCTGTCCCTCTCTTTGGGGCTGTAGTGTAATTATAGGCACACGCTTCCCCCACCACACACACGCGCGTGCATGCTACGCTTGTACATACACACAACCCCTGCTTAGACAGACGGCATGTTGTGTAAGACCATGTTGACATGGATTTCGGAGATAAGGTAGGCCTTAAATAAACCAAAGACATTTCTGTGGGGGAGAATTATGACAGTTGCTAGGTGATAAGCATGTGTGGGGACTGAGGTGCAGGAGATGGCATACAATCATCCAGCGTTGGTATTAAGAAAATAGATGATGATGGGAGGACTACAACTAGATACAACACTGTGGTGACACAAAGCTGCTCGGGTTAAGAATACTGATTTCGGATCTGTTCTTATCTGTTTCTGTGATCGGTGTGAATAAGACATGCTGATCCTAAATCAGAACTCCTGCTTTAGGAAGCTCGGTTAAAAATGGGGGTCTTTGTTTTAACAATAGGCCTTGTTTAGAGTCTCTGATGATCGTAAGCTATCTGTAACGTCCTGTCTTGATGTTGCTGTCTTTGCTTTCCCTGCTGTCATGACCATGTGGTAGTGTTAGCTTAGCTATGAGGCTACAGATCCAATCACCAAAGACTCCAGTCATTCAACGTAGCTTCCTCAGAGCTCGGTTATTACGATCTAAACTTGCGTCAGTAAAGCTTTGTTAGTCAGAACCGAAACTGTTCTGTGGTGAGCGGAGCAGGCAGCATGCTAGTAACGCTAATACTAAGCAACCCCTCTTTCCTGATTAGCAGCTCCATTTCACATTTGCTGCTAGTCTGAAGTGTCGATGTTTACTGCATGGTGGATTTTAAATTGTGCCCTTCTTTCATTTAGTTGCCTTCTAAGTGAGCAAACTGAAAATACTGAACTGTTTTGGGTTTGAAATATAAACAGTGCCCACTGTAATGGTTACGGTCTGTGCTCAGAATCATTCAACTCTGCAGTGGAAAAGAGGCCAGTGGCATCACCTGATAATTATTGTAGTCCTAATTACCATACAACGGTCTTGCTGGATTTCCCCTGTAATTGCAGGCCATTAAAGGCTTCAGACAAATGCAAATCACAGGGCAGGTACAACTGTCCCATTTCTCAGGCCTAAAGCAGGAAAAGGCTGGATGTCATGATGTCTTCCACCTTCCACCTGCTTCACCTTCCAGCAGTGATATATTTGACCCCTGTTTGTTGTGTTTGACCCCTTTGGATGTTGTGATTTATATGGATTGCTCCAAATAAGGCTTCTCATACTTGCAACTTGCCTTAGTCCACTGGACACAACTCAATAAATAAATATTCATAATTAGAAGTCAGCTAGTCACCTGCATTTTTTGAATAACCTATAGTTCAGTTCTTCAGCAACGCTGTTGACTATTTGACTAGGCACCCCTGGCTGGGAACCCACTGCCCCCTGGTTTAAGCATTCCCTCTCTCAACACAACAGATCCAGCGCATCAGCTATTTATAAAGCTATTCATTAACTCAATCAGGTGTTCAGGGGCACGGAATGAATGATACAGTCCATGCAGGGCAGGAAGACCCCTGAACATAGGGGCTTATTGCTGGTATTGACACTTCCCCATTTGCTTCTCATCTGAAGCATATGTAGACTACAGCAGTATGTTTAGCTTGTTCTATCAGCTGCTGACAGCTGCCTACGGCACCGATCAATGTACATCGCTGTTAAAAGAAAACCTCATCAAGGTAATAACTCTTCTCTTTATGCTATTTGAAAACAGTGAATATTTTAATGGAATAATAGATTTTTTAAAAAGCAAACCTTCCATGTTTTGGTTTCATTTATATGGATGTTAGAAACAGTGATTTCTATATTTAACGTATGCTGAATTTACCTTCATCTTGGAAAAAAAAGACGGTTGCACCTAGAAGGAATGAACCGACGGGAAAAGAACTTGGTGGGTAGGTTTGTCATCCTGAAGCATGCGGATGATTCAAGATTCCCACTCGATCACACATGTGGCGTAAGCAGGGACAGGCCTTAATGCTATACCTGACTGACTATATAAGGTTGTCCCGTCGTGGGTGTTTCCATACTGACTAATGCTGTGGTGTTGGTAGCATCCTCAGCAGGTGAAGTATACCTCAGAGAGTTCGAAAGCAGTTTGAACATTTGGCAGAGTTCAAGAGGGGTAGCATCGTATGGCTCTAGGAAGCGGGATGGTCTTATCAACCTACTTCCATTGTGTGCTGATGGCAGAAGTGGATAGAAGAAAGCACACACCAGAGACATTTGGGATCTGGCACGGCAATTGGACACGTCCTTCTGGGTGCAACTATTCTTTTGATGATAAGTGTAGTGTATGATGTTTGCACTATGATGGTAATATGTTCATGAATTCAAACTATTTTAGGAAAGATTAAGATTAAGCTGATCAAAAAGTCATAACCTCTTGTTATCCATTTCCATTCCTGAGATACGAGGTTTTCTCACGACAGCGATAAGAACATATTAAATGAGTAGTGGCAAACCCCTCTGATCATTACTCACTTCTAGGGATCCGGCAGAGAGGCTGGTGTTGGTGCTCCCCAGGTTGCGAGGCAGGGTCCTGGTGCGCTCCACCGTTCCTGATGTGAGGATGTGCCGGACGGATGGCCGACCCTGCTTCACCTGCAGCGTGTTGTGGGCATTGGCGTGGGCGGGCAGCTGCTTAAGCGTGCCATAGGAACGGTTCAGGTTCATGCTGATGTGGTCTACGGTGGCGAAGTCCGCAGGGTAGGCCTCGCTCTCGGCCGGATGCAGGGTCAGGGGTGAGGGGGGCGGGGGGAAAGGTGGGTCATCTACCGTGATGTTCAGAGGCTTACCCTCATCCTGGGGTGGAGGAGGAGGGGGTTTGAGGCTGACTGTCCGCCGCGGCAAGACCATGTAGTCCCCTTCCCCAGCCCCCCCACCACCACCACCACCCCCTGTTGGCTCTGAAGCAGAAGGTGGCGGCCGGGCCCAGCCCAGGCCGCTCTCGGTGCACAGGTAGACAGGGCCTGAGCGCTGGCGCTGCTGCTGGCCGCCCTGCTCCACGTTCACCTCCTTCTTCAAAGACTGCTCGCTGAGCTCGTTAAGAGGGCCCAGAGGGGGCACCTGCACCAGCAGGTTGGGGGGTGGGATGTTTCCTGGTAGGCTGCTGAAGTTGACCCCTTCCTGATGGGCTGCCAGCTTTGGGTCATCCTCATCGTCCAGAGAGATCCGGGACAGGGTGCCAGTGATGGTGGCTGGGTTACAGGTGTTCACCTCCTTAAAGATGACTGAAGGGAAGAAGAGGAGGGGAGATAGAGAACGAGAGGGAGAGGACAAGAGAGAGCACATGAAAAAAGACAAAAGAGAGCAAGAAAAAAGGTCGAAAATGAGGGAGAGATAAAAAGAGAGGAAAGAGAGAGATAGCAAGAGAGGAAACGTAGAAGGGAAGTAGGGAGTACAGAAGAAAAAAGGACAGAGGAAAACAAGAACAGAGTAAAGGGAGAGAAGGGGGAAGTGGTAAAGATAAAACAGAGAAGGAAAAGAGCCGAGAGAGACAAAGGAAAAGGGGACAGGAAGGGGGAGAGCAAAAAAGAAGAGAAAGAAGATGAAGAAAAAATGAGAGGGAAAACAAAAGGAGCAAGAGAGAGAGAACAACAGTGAGGACAAAAGGCAGAAAATTGAGGGAGAGAAAAAGAAAAGAGAGATTGTGAGAGAGGGGAAGAGGATTTGAGAGACAGAGGAACGAGAAGGAGAAGGAGAAGGAGGGAGGACAGGTAAGTAAAGACAGGGAGGGCAGGAGGAAAAACAAGGGAGAAGAGCGGAAGAGAGATGCAGAGTGGTACAGAGAAGAAATGGAAGACGGAAACGAGCCGGAAAATAGAAAAAGATAAAAGGAGAGAGAGAAAGGCCGGGCAAGAAAGAGAGAAGTCACAGAGTAGAGATGAAACAGAGAAAGGAAATGACACACAGAGACACAGAAGGAGACAGACAAACAGACAGAGAGAGACAGATGTACCACGGATGTATGCAAAAAGTCCATCAAACAAAATGCCCCCCGATACCCAGAGAGAGAGAAAGAGAGAGAGAGAGAGAGAGAGAGAGAGAGAGAGAGAGAGAGATGAGAAAACAGGCAAAAGAGAATGAGCTCAGTTACAGAGAATGAGAATGTCAGAGGGTCAAAGGGTGCAAGATGCAGACGAGCAGGAGGATTGGTGTTGAGTTGTGGCGTGCAGATTTGGGAAAAACAAACAGGTGAGACTGCAGCGAAGGACAGGAAGGAAAGTCATCCACATGCGTAAAAAGAATCTGCTAATCTTGAAGCTACCTATTCAACAACATGCATGCCAGAGAACAGGGATTACTCACGAACAAACTCACTATCTTTCAGTTCAATTGTCCCACTAAGTTTTTCATAACACCAGTTGGCCAGGATGGGCAAGTTTTACAGAATGCAGCAGTCGACCGACTGAGCTTTATTCATTTTGGAAGTGAGTAAAAGGTCCTGTGGTGATAAAGTACTGTGGACACCAGACAGAGGTGATAACAAACCAGACACCTCATGTCTAAAAGAGCTGCACAGAAACGAGCTGATTCCATTTAGAATAAATATTATATATATATTCTAAATAGAATCAGCTCGTTTCGGTATATATATATATATATATATATATATATATATATATATATATATATATATATATATATAAAGCAGTCTTTTGGAACCCCTGGAGGCCCAACTGTCCACGGTTTAGTATGTTCCTTTCTATAATGCACCCACTTCAACTTAGTAAGGGGTTAATGGGCTGATGGGTCAGGTTTGCAGGAATCAGGGAAAACACTATGAAGTGCAGGGCAATGGGCCTCTTGGTTCAGGATTTAGAAACACTGTACTAAAGAACCCTTGAAGAGATCTTTGTATGTGTGCAGCGTAGCACTGTAAATCGTAAATTCCATGTTATGCAACTCTAAACTCCAATCTAAAAACTCCTGCAAAGGTTAACAGTTGCTATGAAATGACACATTTGTGAGTGCAGCATTTGCAAACACTTGTCAAATATGTACGCTTGCTTGGTACCTTTTCCAGAGAGCCTCATTATGTTCAGATGTTCTACGAAACACTGATTCAACTTTAATTTCAACTGGTTTCACTAAACCAGCCAGTGCGTAGGTGCCTTTCCCGTTTGGATGCAAGGACACTCTAAACAACAGGCCAACTTTACAAAATAATTATCCATGGCTAGCACACAGGGCGCATTGCTGACCATACACACAGGTGAGAGGGGTTAGTGAACTTGATGAATTGATCTGGATTTCTGCATGAATGGCTTGCACATTGTCACCTGGCCTTCATCTAAGCCATAGTAATGATTAATATGACTAAAGGACTAAAGGAAGAAAAACATCATTTTTAAAAACCATTTAACAGTGTCGTGTCTTTATTAAAATAGTGGCTTAAAATGTCATGGTCATTGATATTTCAGGGCCTGGGTGGCTTGCAACCATTCAGGTATGAATGCATTGCAAATCATATCACAAAATTCTATAGTACATCATCAGGACAGCTACCCAGCAGGCACTGGGTACAAAAGCTTTAGAGCAAGGTCTGCCAGGAAAACTCCAAGACTACGTCACTCATTCATTCACTACTCGGGCCAATCGCAGTCCACCACCTGTCTTCAAAAGGATTCAATTGGTCCTGGAATTGCAATTCAGTTTTGGCTTGGTGCTGTTGTGCAGGGAGTGGGCTCTGCCTCTGCCGTACACATCCGGCTGGACCTGCAAGGGTCTGAACGCTTCAAGATCTGGGAACCTTTCATTTCTTAGGAATTGTTATCCTTCAAATTGTACATCTATTCAGGGAATAAAATATCTTTTTTCATCAGTTTGCCTTTTGAGTCTTTCTGACAGAAATATGTTGAACATGCAGACATGAATTTTAGCTGGAAAATGAAAATCACGTTGATGTTATATTTTTGTGGTTGCTCCTTCACAGCTTATTCATGAATATGGCCTGGTTGAAACCGTGACTCATGTCGTAGAGTGGCTTGTCCACTAATAGCAGGGTCAAAGGTTTCCAACAAAACAGTCATGCAACCTGACAATGATCAACAACATAGGAGAGTCCCAATGAACTGGAACTGTTTTATGGTGAGGAATGACGAGTGCAAGTAGCCTCCCAACCTAAACACTGGACTGACTAGCTGGATGAAGCAGACCATCTGGATGTTCTAAAATTTACATAAGGTTCCACATATGTTTTTCATAAGTCACCTTGAGTGGTTAAACCATGTGTTCAATTCTAGTTATTGTGTGCAAAGTACTAGGTAACTAAGCTTACCAGACTTCGGGCTTCAGTAGATGGCATTGCACGATGATGATGGGGCTATAAATGCCTGTGGGGTGTGTCAGGGGATTCATAGATAGAAGGGAACAAAGCTGTACAGTGTAGTGAATGTCTCATTTGATATGTGGAAAGCGGGTGCCAATGGCCATACTGTGAAGGAAGTAGCTAAACTTGCAGGTGTGTGGAAACACATGGTCATACGGGTCTACCAGCAGTGGCAAAAATCCTAGCCTATGGGAAATTCTCCTCAGAACTGTGCCAGGGAAGGCATCCACTAAATCTGGCCCAACTGCACAATTCTGTGGCCTACATCCAGATACTTGTCCAGTCCATGCCAAATTGAGTCAAAACTGTTATTGGTGCTTGTGGAGGTACCGCATGCTATAAGGTATGTTTCACTCTTCACCCTTTTTTTTTTTTGGCCAGGTGAGCTTTTTGTGGGTAATGTGATGTTAAGCTCCAAGACTGTATCACGAAATTACACTAAAATGGTAAACAGCACATACTTTTTCAGTATTTGACATGATTTGAAAGCACCTATTGTACAGTACTTTAGGTTGAGTGTAAATGTTGTGATCAATGGACCACAAGAAATTGTCCTGAACTCTGGTGCTATTGAAAGTAAAATCATTTTGGAGATACAGAGTTTTATTCTGATAGCAGCCATTTGGAGCCGTTACAAACATACTCGGACTAGATTTTACTCTTCATTTAATTACCCTGTTTGTGTATTTACCCTAATTCTTTGCAGAATAATGACCTAGTATCTTGAATAAAGTAAAAGTCATAGTTCAGTGTAATTTACTTGAGACTATACTGGAATAGCCACCACCATGTACTCCAGATCAGTTTATACGTCATACTTACCTGATTGCTATCTGGACTTTAAAGCAGAGTAGGGGTATGCGGTATACTTGCTATTGGTTCATTATATCATTGTATCATTATGGTTTAAGACCAGATCCATTCATGCTGAAATCCATTAAAAGTCTACATAATATCCATAAAGGTGTTTTCTTACAACAGTACAACCTTTCACAAAAGCCTGGTAAAGTGCAGCACACAGTATTTTGGTAGTGTGCTTAACCTTGCCTACTCAAGCAATCATAAATTAACTTCGAGCCATTGGTAGTAAATATGCTCCTGCACTCTAGAGGTCATTAATAATATGGAGGTTGTTTACTTCACAGCTCTGGAGATTTAGCTAGATAACCTCGGCTGAGCTGGTCATTGTCACTTAACACACACTTTCTTTTTTTAAACATACTCAGATTTTACTGCAGCTAAATTCTGTGCTATGGTTCTGTGCTGTTCTGCATTTTTGGATTTCACCAGCACTGATTCATCTTCTTTTTGCATACAGCTCTGAAACCTCCATGGTGATTTATACAAATTGCCTGCAAAGGCGGCACCAAAGGCAGAAGGTTGGAGACTTGGTTGCAGGATCAGTGCAGTCATTGGACCCAATTCATGAAACGGGAGCAGAATACATAAAATTCTGCACTCAGGAAAATGTTTGTTGTTTCAAAATGCTGCCAAGTACAAGAAAGTTAACTTCTGCTTCTGACCCCATGTGAAGAACATGCATCTTCTGAAAGATCTCTAAGCTTCTTATTTATTGGTGTTTATTGTAGAAAGCTGCCATCTGTTTTGTTCCTAAATGCACAAACCAATTTTTGATGAATATAGAATACAGATGCTCTGCACAGGTAAATATTTCAAATTAAATTAACATAATAAAGAACAGTGTAAAGCATTAACATAATTATAGGTGACTACTTAACACTTTTAACCTTTTAATGTTCTTCTTATGGTAGATAACATTTTGAATCAGTATTTCTTAATGCAGGTGTTTAACTGCACTAAGATGTGCAAGCGTGATTGTGCCATGTCTAACAATCGGCAGAGAGAACTCCAACTCCACAGATCACAGTCTTTTAATAGATAAATCTTTACTGTTCTTATTCATATAGGAAGCAAGCAAAATAGTACTATAATTTCTCATTATTTTATTTATTTATTTATTTTACATTTTTTGCTCTCCAACAAAGACTGCCACGTAGCAATGCAATGTTGCCATAGTAGCCTAGAATGGACAAACAACATGCTGGCTATAGAGAGTCCTTCACGTTTTTTACACCGAAGTGACAGCTTGAATTTGAATTCGTACTATAACACACATTTATCTGTGGTTCCATGCCTAAGACTACAGGGAGGATTTTTTAACAGCCTAAATCTCCTTATCAAAAATACTACCTGCATGAAAAATCAGGCTGTGGTTAGATTCTTACTTGGTAGCTTCGTAGTTTGAATTTTCTCATTCCACTATACATTGCAAAAATGATCTTGGCAAGTAAAATGATCTTATATGTAATTGATCTAATGATATATTTTGATATATATATGTGTGTATATATATATATATATATATATATATATAAAAGAGTGTTGAAGGCTTAAGGCTTATAATAGGCTTAATTAACTTATTTCTATAATTTTTTTAAACTAAGCCAGGTTTTCTGTTTTTTTACTTAATTGGCTATACTAAGAGCCAAATTATCTATAACTAATATATAGAGAAATTTGGCTTATTAAAATCCGTTAAAACCAGTAACAGTTACCTAGTTAGATTATCCTAAATCTAACTTACAACAATCTCAAAATAAGAAATTAAGATTTATGAACTAGATATAAGATCATTTCCTTTCCAAATATATGGTGCTGCAGTTACATTCTGATACGTCATTATAATAATTGCTGTACCTTTCATGTTTTAATTGCATGTTATGAGAAAGTTTGAAAATACAAATTTTGACTATAATAGGGCATTGTTTCATTATTTAGCACAAAGTAGCACAAGACAAAGCAAAGTAGGAAGAATTTGTGCCATCAAAGAAACGTGAAGGTTCTGGGCAGGAAGTGGTGGGTGGGTTGCTACAGGTTACACATTGCTCCTTTAAAGCAGCCTGGCCACTTAATTTTTATGTCTTCCATGTTTCCATTTAAGTTATTTGCTTCATGTGTGCACATGTATTGATGAATGTTTCATCAATGAGTCCTAATATGTGCATAGACCATACGGCATATGGTAAATAAGGACATAATGCTTTTATGACCTTCACCCTAATAGTTATGTTGACTAAAATAACAAAGGGGCTGAACATCTTTTGGCCTTAGTCCAACTGCTTGAGTTTGCTGCAAAAAGCTCATTCCACTGCTGTGTTTTAGTGCACTTGGAGGAAATAGCCCAGATGACCAAAAAAAGGGGGATTAAAAAAAAGGCATGCCAGCTTTGTATGCTGTTTGATGCAAAAAAGAAAACGTAACACTTTGAGGTAAAAGTGAGACTTACATGGATGTCCTCTCTCTGCAAGTGAGGGGAGACAACAATGAGTGGGGGTTAGTGTTATATCACCACAACAAGTTGCCATATCCACAATGTTGTAACCACAGAAATATGAGAGAATAGATAGAAAGCAGCGGAGTGGAAAGCAACAGAGAGGCAGAGATAGAAAGAAGCAATGACAGAAAATAGAGACACACTTAAGAGTACTTACCCGTCTGACAGGCCAGGTCTACGTCTTTCTCAAAGTCGGTCTGCGTGGGACAGTAGCAGAGAAGGGAACAGATTAATACAGCTTGCTATGGGGCGTTTCAGCTTCTGTATGGAGTAGCTACACGAGTAGGCTGCATGTGGGGTATGTAATGTCTGAATGCGGCTCAGGAGCTAACTGAGCAGTTATTTCTGCATAGGATGAGAGGTGAGTGGAGAGTGAAGAGACAGACAGCACATGGGTGGGTGGAAGAGTTCCACAAAACAAAAGGGTTTTATTTGGCTATCGTCATGTACTCTTTTAAAATCCAAAGCTGAACCAGTCTATCGCAACACCTCTGCAACACCTCCTCAGTTATAAAAAAAATACATGCTGTAGCAGCAGGGAGCATTTCAATATCTTGCTTGAATGGACAAACCATATAGCTGCTGAAGAAAGTGGGGATCGATAGCACAGCCCACTCCGTTTCGGTTAAAAAGCAGGGAGAACACAAGAGAGTCATACACCCCAGAAAGACAAGTCGTGTACACAGTCGAGTCACGTTATTATGACCACTTCCTACTTTTGACAGCGGCAGCGCAAAAGAAAGTTACATTTCCAGGAATTCTCTGGGGCCATGCATCCATGTGTAACACACTCCTAACCGGTTTGAGTATGAGGCCATCCTTGTAGATCACGTACACCCATACTTGCTGTGTCTTCCCTGGGGCTGATGGGATCTTCCAGCAAGACAGTGCAACATGTCACATTTCTAGAAACTACCCTGGCCCCCTAATTCCCCAGACCTGAACCCAACTGAACATCTGTCGGACCACCCCGATCGTTGTGTTTGCTCTATGGATCCTCCAGCAGCTGTGGGATGCACTGCAGTCATCATGGCTACAGATACCTGTGACCACCTACCAGGACCTTACTGAGTCACTCCCAGCCTACAGTCTAGCCGTTGTTCATGGCTGTTACTCTGAATATAAGGTCATAATAATGTGACTCAACTGTGTAAATGGATACTAAACAGCTCAGTACTTCAGGCCTGTTTACTGCCATCGACTTCTAAGAACCTTCTAGATTAGGCCTGGGGGTAAACTGGGCAAAAGCATCAGCGTGTCTTACAAATATTTTGACCACACTGTCAGTTATATATCAGTTATATATCAGTTATATATCATATACGTGTTAGATGTATTATTGGTGTGCAAGTGTGAACAGCAAAAACCAGCCTTGAATCTGATCCTTTCAATTTGGGACACTTATGGTGGTATTGGGATCTGTTATGTATCCACTATTTGGCAATGTGCTAGAATGGAATTCATGACTTTTACATCAATTTAACTCAATACTCTTCATTCCTCAGTCATCACAGGCCCTCTGTGTTTGAAGAGATTTTTAAAGAAATGGTCAAACCAGGCCATCTGAGAACAATTCTGCATTGCCAACCAACAGTTAAAGGTCTGAAAGCCTGAATGTCTGAATAAACCAAGGACGTAAACCAATACAGTGGCCATGGGCAAATAAAGTGCCCTTTTTATAGCAAGCTCAAACGCATTCTGTTAGATAAGCCCAGCTGTCAGGCACTGGAACTTCAGGATTGCTTGTGTAATGCTGGGGAAGATCAAATTGGAACCTCTGGGAGTGGTCCTGCATCTGTTGACAGGCATGAGCATTGCTCCCTGGATTTTGTTAGGAAGTTGGTTTTGGGCCACTTTTACCTGTAACTTAGTCAGTGTTGGCAAACTGCCCTGCTAAACATTCCATGCTGCTCAAAGCTGGTTCATGCTGGTCTGGTGATGAGTTTATGCTGGGTGGTGACTGGTCTATGCTAGCATTCATAGCAGGGCAGATTCCATTGTTTTCATGTCTCCAGCATCTGCTTTCAGCAGTACTCTCAGTGGAACGTTCCATTAAGAGATCAATATTCCCAATGATTGCCAATAGCACTGAAAAATAAAATTATTTTTTGGCGTCTAACAGTTGGATGTTGTGCATAAACTGTCCTAAAAGTTTCAAAATGTACCATTTGATTAGCTGATACAAGTTTCGAATGTCTGTATTTCTGCCTAAATTGGCCATAAGTAGAAGCCTTGTGCAAGCAAACAACTAATGCCGGGCCTTTCACTCTTTCATTCCGGTCACTCCAAAGGACACACCCCGGTCTGTGCACACACTCCCTCCTAAAGGCCCTATTTCTATTTATATTGTATTATTCTACTCCATACTGTACCGTTTACACATTTTGCACTGATAAATTATTTATATTACTGCATACTTGCACTGTCTGTATGGCTGACAACAGCCATCTTCTTAATTTGCTCAGCAAATGGTTTACCACTACCTCCATTTATACTTTACACAGACACTACGAACTCTATTCTTATACTTTCATACTTTATATTGTATCTCTGTCTCTATCTGTACAACTCTATCTTGTGCTTCTGTTGTTACTTCTGTATAGTTTGTATATCTGCTACTGGATGCCTTGAATTTCCCTCTGGGATCAATAAAGTATCTATATATCTATCTATCTATCTATCTATCTATCTATCTATCTATCTATCTATCTATCTATCTTTCTATCTTACAGCAAACAACTTTCCAGCATTGGAATAAAATCATGTGAGTCTTGCTAAAACTGCAGCTTAATAATATTAAACTGTGTTTAATATTATCGATATAATTTGTGGCTTGGTATCACTTACAGCTCACTCATTCAGGCTCTACTCATTAAGATCAGTTTTCCTGCAACCATGTAAATGTGTTCTTGTGCGTATGTGTGTTTGTGTGTGAGAGAGAGAGACAGAGGAAACACCCAAGCATTTAGCATGCAGTCAAAGAAACTAATGTGCATGTGTATAATATCACAGTAAATGAACTTGAAGTAAAACCTGCTGACAGCGAGCTACTTATCTAATTAGCCATCTAATACGTTCACATTATGCTGTCGATTACACTCTAGAATTCACCACACCACAGCTGCTACTACAGCACACACAGACACAGCGGCAGCTCTACTGGCGTGTGACAGACGTACGGCTGTCTGCGTGTGCTCCAGGCCGGCGCTGTGGCTGTGGTTGAGAGGGTGGGAGTGGTTGTGGTTAGGCCCGTGGCTGTGGTTGTGGCTGTGGTTATGGTTGTTGTAGGGCAGTGGAGGATGTGCATGGCAGGTTGGGTGGCACGTTTGACCGCATGCTGGAGTGTATCTGAGAGAGCCGCGCTGATCCTGAGTGTATAGGGGGCATCGCTGCTGCCCACCCAGAGAAGAGAAGTGAAGAAGAGAGGAGAGAAGAAAAAAGGAGAGGCAAGGATAGAGTTATATTGAAATAGAAAGGAAGAAAAAACAAGAAAAGAAAAAGAGAACAGAGGATAGAAAAAGTAAGAGAAGAAAAAGGGAATAATAATAAAATCGAAGAGAAGAAAAACAAGAAGAGAAGACAAAAAGATGGAAGGAAAGAAAAAGAAGTGAGGAGAAGAAAAAAGGAGAGGAACGGAGAGGAGAGGAGAGGACAGGATAGAAGTTATATTGAAATAGAAAAGAAAAAGAGAAGAGAGGAAAAGAAAAGAAAAAGTAAGAAAAGAAAAAAGAAATACTAAAATAGAAGGGAATAGAAGATGAGAAAATAAAAAGAAAAGAAAAAAGAAAAGTGAAAAGTGAAAAACGAAGAAAAGAGAAGAAAGAAAAAGAAGAGCACAATAGAAGAAAAGAAAAAAGAAGAGAAGAGAAAAACAGAGAGTGGGGGAGGTGTGCAAAAACAGAGGAATGAAAAAGATGGAGTAATGAGAGGAGAGGAGGAAAAAGGAGAGAACAGGGAGGGAAAGAGAGAAGAGGACTGATGAGGTGCTTCTTCCTCTATAAAATAGTACTGAACAGGGTAGGGGGCTGCTGGGGTTGCTGTGGATACAACCTGGTCTCATCATTAATCAGGGAAAACTGATCAGCTGCATTACGACCTTCACTACATAAACACAGTCACACACGGGGTTAAACCTAATGATGGATGGAAGTGGCTCACACAGACACACTGGGGGTCAACATTTAGCCCAGTGTCCTGTGTTCTGGGAACAGCATACATCCAACAAACAGGGAAACAGAAAATGTGGAGTTCTGTACTACAGATATGATGACTGTCTGTATATGGAATTGATACATTAAAAGTGACAATAAGGGCATTTCATAACCAAAATAACGTCTGCATACTGTTCATACTGTTCATAAATACTTTAATATATCCATTATGAAGTCTAGACTACAGCAGCCCATGGCAGGTCTATGTGAGATGAAATGGAATGAGATGTTATTCACCATGATCTGCACCTGGCCGTTCTTGCAGGAGTCTGGAGAGTTCTCACTGTCGTCTTTACAGCCACCCATTCTACAGCGCACAGCGTCCTGCACCTGAAACAAAGACAGAGACAGAAGTTCTCCTTTTAAATACTATAGTTCACTTACACCACAAAGCAGTGACGGTCCCCACCAGTAAAAATAAAAAATAATAAAATAAAATGCATTATATTCAAATTAATATACATTTCAAATAAACATTTCAAATAAACTAAACATGAAAATACAACTTAAATAACCACAATATAAGAAATAACAAATTTATAATGAAATAACTTTTATAATATACATTCTAATATGAAATAAGAAACGTTATTGACAGCTGTCATTCTTCTATGAGGCACTATTTAAGATTAAAAAGGACTTGTTTCAGTTCCAGCCCTCAAGACCTCCAGGTCCAAGCCTCTACTGCATTGACTGGCACTCTTGTCTTTTCAGCATGCTGCAGTTGGTTCTTTAGATAAGTCCAAAGAACTACTTAACTGTCTTTCTACTGCTTTCCTTGCAATGAGAACAGTAAAGGGCTGCAGCTGATGAGGTCACACAATTCTATGTCATTTTTAAAATATAAAACAATATAATTCAATTAATGATATGATATTATATTTACATATACATTTAATACATAAATAAAGTGTATAATAAATATAATTATATAAATAAAAGAACAAATATATAATACAATTGAATTTTTACTTGTATTTACTTTAATATACATTTTATACAATTATGTTTAATTAATATTTACATTAAATGGCATTTGCTATTTTTGCTATTTTTATAAGATCAAACCAGCCAGATTAGTAATAGCCATTACCTGGTCCAAACACCTCAAATCCCAAAGACAAACAACTAGATTGGCTGTGAACATTTTCACAATCACATCATTCTTTTATGAGGCACCATTCATTCTAAACTTCATCTTGGTAAGATGTCATGGTCTAAGCCTCGACTGCATTGTCTGACACTGATCTTGTCAACATGCTACAGTTGGTTCTAAAGATCTGAGTCCTAAAAACCACCCAGCTATCATTGTACTGTTTTGCTGGCAATGCCAGAGAGAGCAGGAGATGGCTGCAGTTGATAAGGTTACTAGTGAACATTAGAGTCCACTAACAAAAGCCAAACTGGCCCTTTGTGGATACCCTAGATATGGCCTATGGGTTTTATTGGCCCTTTTCTCTCTAGCCATCTTCCCCTAAGCCAATTACCTATCTCCAACAGCCCTGGTCTGACCGGCAAGCCTGACAGCCGTAAGCACAAAAATGTATTCAGAGCCAAAAAAAAAAATACTCCCATAAACTTGGGAATGTGCATTAATGTTATCCATGCACAAACCGTTTGGGAGTGGTCAGTGGGAATAACAACTGAGTAACTTTTTCTGGACTACTCAAAATCAAGGGACACTGCAGCATGTTGGAAAAGCGAGAGGCTTGGACATGGACGCAAGGTGATCATGTCATGTTTTAGTGAGCAGATTGCCTATTTTTTGTTTCTGAATTCCAGTATATCACTGCTCTCAGAATAAAACCAGCTTCTGCACAGTTTCTGACGTCATTTGAGAAGGCCTGGAAATGTCTCAGCATTCTGCATAAACGTCGTGATGGATGGACTAAAAGAAATGGCCTAAAATGGCTTGGAGGATAAAAAAGTCGCTTGAGTTACATTAAAAGTGAAGTATGTATTCTCCCTTTAGTGGTTTTGTTCTGACAACAGCGATACAGTGTTTCTTAGGCAACACTTTCCCCCCCGGTTCCTTAAACTGTGAGTATTAACCAGGTACGTGGGGATCATGATCGGAAGGTGCAAACCAGTCTAACTATATTACACTAAATTGCCCAACAGGTAGTAGATATACAGATAGTCAGGCCCTGACTGGATGATTAATCCTGCATCACATATGCCACATCAACTCATCTCAGAGGTATCGGATAGAGCTCCGTTTCTCCAGAGAACACAGCGCTGCTGCCTCTGGCCCTGCATGATTATGTATTTCACACTTTTCCAAATACTCAAATTCCAGTTTCCCACAGCTAGAGTTAGGATCATAGTTAATTATAACTATAGTTATAATTATAGTTAATTACACTAGTATATATATGCATTTAGATTATGTATTATAATTATTATGTATTACAGATACAGGTACAGTATATTATCCATAATACGTAAAAAATATAATACATAAAATTCTAATGATGCATAATAATATATAACATGTTTATATTTCCTTTCTTTTGTACTGTATTACTCAAGCATATTAATAATTATTTAATGTGAGCCTTGTTGTAAAGTGGAGACATCACTCTACTATAACTATAACTAACCACATACAATGATAAAAATCATTAATCATATGATAAACATCCTTATTTCTATCATAAGTTAGTGATTAATTGCTACATGACGTAACTACTTTGTCCTAAATAAAGCTAATAAGAATTAACGTACCCTTATTGTAAAGCGTTATTGTTTATACAACTTCAATTGGCACAAATGTATCCCTGTGTTGCTTTTGCAGAATTCTTTATACAATATATTGCACATTTCAGTTTTCAGCATGTCCATGACTGTATGCAGAATTAGGCAGAACGCCAAACACTAATCAGCACAAGAAACAGGCTGAATACAATGTCTTTCCAATTAAACTGCCTTTATTTAATCACACTACCACTAGAAACCAGAGGAGGAGGATGAGGAGGCCTAAATAACAAGAGAGCAAAGTATTACACTGCCTTTCTTGTCCGATACATGAACATAATTGCTTCTTGTGTACTCCAAGCAAGCCCCAAACCCTTTTCAACTCTCCAGGCACATCCGCTAATTATGTCTGATCAGAATAGTTTCATTATCCATTGTTTATCACACCCTGTATTCATTTTACAGTCTGTCCTTGTTATAGGTCCACTAGGACATTGCAGCCGAACAGCCTGCTATATCAGAAGCTCTCGAATAAAGAGAAAGAAGCACACAGCAGGCAGGAAGGCATAAGCAATGCTTTCCCCAGCCCTGATGATTCCTAACCCACAGATAATAAAAATAATAATAATAATCATAAGTATCTTTAAGACGCGGACAGGCTTGGCTAACCCAGGAGAATCTATCACTTTAATCTAGTTAGCAAAGCAATGAGGGAAGGCAGGAAGATGAGATTCCTTATATAACTTTGATATGAGTTTATACTCCTGAGTGACAAACAATACACAAAGCCAGTGTTTACACATCCCTTCAGACCTTATGTAAGGAGAGAACTAAGGACCCGCCCCCCACACCCTTCATTAACGACTTGAAGCTAACGACATGGCGTTTTTCATTGAAGATGGAGTAGCCTAAGAAACAAGGTAGCCATTCATTTGTATGAGGATTTTGGGACACAGAACTCCTGTTTTTACCCCAAGATGAAAACAAACCAGAAAGGTCAGAGTAACTAATTAGCCTAGTCCTTTTCAAACTGGCCGTAGCTCACAATAACTGCAACCAAAACCTCCTAGCGCCATAATAAATAACAATATGCCACCATGTTATT
This sequence comes from Prochilodus magdalenae, assembly GCA_024036415.1. NCBI lineage: Eukaryota > Metazoa > Chordata > Actinopteri > Characiformes > Prochilodontidae > Prochilodus > Prochilodus magdalenae. The sequence continues at coordinate 491,970 of JAMWET010005451.1, read as the reverse complement.
ACGCTCATCATCAAAAGAGTAGTTGCACCCAGAAGGAATCAACCGACAGGACTGAAACATGCTGGGTAACTCAAGTTTCATGCTCGGCTAAACATGTGACGTAAGCATGAATGGGCCTTATTGCTGTACCTGACTGACCCGATGATGCCATGATTACAGACATTCAGTGAGCAGTGATGTCCTCCATGAGTCATACTGCCAGCACCATTGGCAGACGGCTGCACGAGGCATGACTACATGCACGCAGACAACCCTTAACACCACGTCAACATCACCAAAGACTGCAACGGTGTCAGGCACTGTGGTCAACACAAAGATGAACGGTTTGTGGTTACATGTTCAGAAGCCCTGGTGATACTCCACCTCCACCCCTACCACAAAAACCACAGCATACTAACTAGTCTTAATGTTACTCCTGCTCACCATATGCCCATGAGGGGCAGGAATGCCAGTCTCACTTCCTGCTCTAGAATACAAGGATTTGGCTAAAGTAAGGCTCTGCCTATGAACTAAAACTCTGTGTTTAAATGTTTACTATGGGAACACTAACTATGCTATAACCATTGCTTTACAAAAGAAGCCCTTACATCAACCATAACAGGATTATATATAATATAACTTTATAAAGAGACATTTTACAAAATAAACATCCTAGTTTATTATATATTTAAGATAAGATAAGATAATCCTTTATTAGTCCCACAGTGGGGAAATTTACAGGTACTCAGTACAAAAAATAAGACAGGTGAACAGAACAACAATATAAACATTATAAATAATAAAAGTCAAAACCTCTGGAGAATTTATTATATTAATATATTATTATAATTCTTCAGAAAAAAATAAAAATAAAATACATTTAAAATCTAGGCTAAAAATGTCTAAGGGTCAAAGTACTTTTTGTCCAAAGCAGCAAATCAGGTTGTTTTCATTTTGCCTGCCCAAAAATGGGACATTTTACCAAAACTCACACAGTTTTTCCAAATAATAAACAAATGGACTTTTATTTTGAAAAATGCCCCTAACTAAAATGGCACGGAAAGCATGTATAATCACAAAAAGCATTTACACTTAATTAATGTACATATAAACATTCATAAATACATCATAGAGTTTATGTAAGATGCGAAGTATGTGTTATGTAGACACCCTTTAAATACAGTGTTACCTTAGCGAGTGGGCCCATTTTCCAAACAACGAGTTGTCATTCAAAACATGTAGACGTGTGTAAACAAACTACACTGGCTTTACAATAGGAACTATTAGATACATCAATTAGATTTGAAGAAGAATTAGACTAATTTTGCTAAATTAAAACTGCTGTAAAGCAGTGTCCCAGTCATCAACCTCCGTGTTCATAAAGTCATGCATGGTCTCTGCATGTCTGGGTTCTATTGCCACCACTATACTATACTAACGGCTCTGACTAGAACGAGGCATCACACACCAAACCACCCTGAATGACCTTGATTACAGTATAACAACTGAATTATGTAGAACTTTAGAAAAAGCTGGGATTTAAGATGACCTTTAAGATGATTCCCTTAACCAAGCTGTCATTTTTTGCATAGGCTTCTACACACAGTCTGACAGTATTTTATTTATTGTAGTGTAGGATTAATCTGTACGTTCACACTTAACTGAGCAGCATGTGAATTCACTGACTGCAACATCTACAGAAATGTACAGCCCCAAAAAAAAACTAAATCAGACATAGTCCCGCACACAGACACGCACACCCCACAGATTAGTATGTGGAAGTAACACTTGGCTACCCAGCCACAGGATTCAGCTTTAACATTTGGTAAGAACGGCTGCCTGTTGAGTCAGAGCTCTGGGCATGTAGGATGAATACTCAACAGCATGTTTTGAAGTGTATCTCTCTCTCTCTTTCTTCCTCTCTCTATGTCTAGCTCTCCAAACTGCACCATTTCACAAGCTCTCTCTGTCATCCTCAGTGCTAATTGCCATCGCTCCCTCTCCTTTGTTGACTCTGCCACTTCACTGTGTGTAATTCACACATCAAACCGGGTGGGCCGCGCGCTCGCGATTCTGCAGCACTTGCTATGCTGCTCTCTCCGTTCTCTTGTTATGCTAAAGCTATTAGGGATTACATCAAATCCTTGGGAGGGATTTTCATATATTTACTAAAATAATTCCAGGATTTATTTTATTCTAATCCCCCAGTTTTTGATATTGATTTAACATATAAGGCCTAGCGACTTAGCACTTCTGTTTCCCCTTGCAACTAAATCTGTATTTCGTGATTTGCCCGATATATGAAAATTCAACTTAGCTCATGCTAGGGAATTGGATCAAAGGCTGGTGCATTGTGGGTAAAGCCACAGTGACTGTGGCATGTGGGGAGAACCATGAAGGGAAACCGCCGCTATCTGAATCAATTATTATTCACCAATTCTTCATATAATCCCTCTGTGGCTAAGCCGAGCAACAATGCGCTCCACGGACATTTAAAATGGCTACTGATATTCCATTACACACACAGTTTCTCTGTGAAACCGAGAAAGCCCCGCACATCAGCTCTAATTAGATTACAAATGCATGTATTCATTAACGGCAGATCACCAGTTCAGTTGGGTTGACTAAGCTGAGGTAAATAGGCTGATGTCCTTGGCTTCTGAAAAAGAACGGAACATGCAGAACTACTATCTCGCATGCGGGTGTAAAACCTTGACTCTGACAAACGCAAGACAACATCAATAATACATTTTCCGACATTCATCTTTCCTGAATGATATTCTGTTATGAAGAGGCCAATAACATTATTGCTGCAGTGTAGAGCACCTCCTTTCTCATCTCATGCGAAGCCTGAGTTTGAGCATTTAGCTTGATGAGACTGTCTTGTTGGAACTGACAGGTGACGGGGGGCTAAAGTTACCAGGAGGTCCTGTTAACCAGTGCATCTCACCGTAGTTCATCTTGCAGCCGGATAAATGTCAATACACTGAATTAACATGTGAGATAAAACCATAGATGTCAAAGTAAAGGGTGAAGAGGCCACTGTTGACTTTGTTCACAGTAGCAGCGTTGGTTCTTTATTATGGACAATGCTTCTATATAGACACTTCATCAAAGGAACAGTTGCACGAATAGTTGCACCCAGAAGAATTAAACCAGCAGGAATGTTTAAAACTAATGTTTCAGGTTTCACGCTCTGCCGTGCATGTGACATGCGCTATGAGATTTTGTGAGACATGCCATTGATTCAGGTTTCATGCACGGCTGAACATGTGACATAAGCAAGGATTGACCTTATTGCTGTACCTGACTGACCCAAAGCCACGATTTTGGATAACAACTAGTGATGCCCTCCTTGAGTCATCTTGTTAGTCCCAGCACCACTTCTCTTAACACTACGTCAACGTCACCAAAGACTGCAGTGGTGTCATGCCAGACTGTCATGGAGTGACTCAGAATGGCAGCGGGTCATCTTCATTGGCGAGTCCCGATTTTGTCTTGGTGGTTAGCACCAAGATGAACAGTTTGTTGTCACATGTCCAGAAGGCCTGATGTCACTTTACCTCCATACCTACCATAAAATCTGCAGGAACTGTGTGAGAATATTCAAGCTGCATTGAATGGATTATCACGGGACATAGAAAACATGGGGCCCAACGCCATACAGAGAGTCACTACTTCTGCATGTGTAGCTCAATAAATATTACCCATATCAGTCTAGATTTATCGGCATTTTTTTGTTTCTTGCCAACTTTTTTTTTCCTTCCCAGTAGCACTGCAATTCCACACGTCCTTCTGGGTTGAACTATTCTTTAGATGATGAGTGTAGACCATGTAGTTTTTTCTCAGAACAGTTTTTTTAATGATTCTGTTGGAACCAAACCAAAACTTAGCTTTTAATGTAAGTCAGTGTAACCAGAAGTATCACATAATGTAAAGGGCAAAAGGCATTGTTCTGACAGTAGCAATATGGCCTGCCCCATGCTCCAAATAAATTACAATGGTCCAATTCAGATGGACACATTTGGAATGCCACAGAAAGCGAGAATCATGTTCACCACCGGAATCTAAAGCAGCATCTTAAAACCCCCAGCTGGACTGCTTTCTTAACCTTTCACTGAGCTTCCAAACCAGCCAACATGGATTTACACACATGATAAGCTGTTAAGAGTGTTGGTACTCTTTGCTATGGCAGAGTTATTCATGAACCACATCAGTTACTTTAAAGCCTTTAACTAAGGTTTATTATACAGCTATTAATATTAAAATGTATCTATAAGAAATTTAACCATTTGGGAATTGAAGTGTACTTCTGAGTTATGAAAAATAAAAAGCACTGCTCGACAAGAGGATTACAGTGGTACGCAAAGATCCTTACTGGTAAGTACGCTTCTTAAGGATCAGCTCCAGTTAGAGATGTATAAAAGCCAACATATGGCCACAGCAAATCTGCCCCTAATGAACTCTCAGTGGTCATAATTGATAAGAAAGGCCCAAATATGACCCAAATCATAGCTTCAGTACTCACACACAGATTCAAGGTCTCTTAAGATAATCATCCAAGAGTTTTAAATTAGTGGACAAGCTAAATTTCTAATTATGAGTAATAACGGGTAGCACATGATCTGGAACAAGTGATTTATGAACGATCTAGCAGCGTTACACAAAATTAATTTCATAAATGCTCTTTACAAAAGTTATAAATTTAAGACATTAAAACCATAAACACATTTTCATCTCTTCTCATCCTTATCTACCCTTCCTTTCCAAAACCTCTGAGATCAGATATAAGAGACAGTTACTAATTCCCCACATCTCAGTAACTACTATCACATAAATGATGATTTCCAAAATGATTACATCCATCTTAAACTCCTAATCATCCACACCAACATCCTGAATGTCAGCATGGCTGGGCTCGCCTGGTTACTGATTTATAATGAAGGACGCTCACTGACCTCTCGGCGCATGGCACAGTGGACGGTGATGATGACGAAGCCTTGGACGGAGTCGAAGACGGCAAAGAGCACCTGGAAGAGAGTGGAGCGGCGGTCCGTGATGGCTAACACTGCCGACATCCATGTGAGCGCCAGTAAGGGGAGCACCACACACGAGCTCCACAAAGACGCCCTGTATACACACAGCACACAGCATGACCACTTTAGCTTTAGCCTACATATTCATTACCATCCATCAGAACATAGAAAAATTACATTCATCAGTAAGAGAGTAAAAATGCATCAGTGCATCATGATTGGTTTTGGAATGTTACGTCGATGTTCTGGAAGGTTACTGATATAATAATAACAACATTACACTGATTTTATGATAATGTTCAATAAAGCATGCGACATCAGGCTACATTTATAGGGTTTTTGTTGTCTATATTCCAGTAGCAGATGTAGTTTATATAAAGGATTGGTAATGTTCCCTGATTTGCATCTGTGAGCTGGAATGCCTGGATTAAAAAAATAAAAAATCATGCACTAGATACAATTTGGAAAGAACTTTGCATTAGTTAAATCTATATATAGATTCCTTCCGCCTCAACCGCACTCTCTCACTCCACTGTTTTCAGTGTCCAATTCTTGTCAGGCCTCTCAGCCAAGTCTTGCATGAGTTTAGAAGATGCATGCTTCTACTATCAAGTAAACAAGCAGCATGCAGTACCATGATTTCAGCACAGAGACATCTATATCCCCCTCCACCTTAGAATTACCTCTGGTTAGCCCTATTTGTAGCTCTAGCATGAAGACTGGTGAGCAAAGTACTGCAACTTCTTTTCAGGTGCCACTGGCTAACAGCTTTGCATGTTCTAAAACCTCAGCTGTATATTTTAAGAGATAAGATATCTTATTTTTATAGGTATATATATATATATATATATATATATATATATATATATATATATATATATATATATATATATATATATATATATATATATATTAGGTTAATTTAGCGAAATCCGATTGCTTAAGAAGACCACAAGAAATGAATCACATCGGCTTCGGTGATGGAGATGCACATTCGTTTCAGTGCAGTTTGGAAAAACAATTGAAACTATACAAAAATGGTACAAGGCCATGGTAAAACCCGATGATGCACTGAATCATTTCACAATAAGGCATTGGGAGGTTACAGATTCACACCTCCATAATGCATTAACAAATACAGCCTTGAGCCTAATTTTAGCTCCTATTATTGGTCAGTCATTCAGCGCTGGTTTGGGAGGAGATGATTGGTGATGTGAACATTCACAAAAACACAATAACTATGCACACACGTCAGGCACTCAAATAAACACAAAGCAAATTTGCCTTTCCTTTCCTTTCACGCCTTTATAAACATGCATGGATCTCCACAGACATTCGTTCATATGTGTAGAACCTAACCAGAGTACTAGCTTAGCATTCAGTTTAACTTCCCCATTAGCATGGGTACCCAGCTACAGTCTATGTAACACAGTCTATGATTCTGCATTTAGATACCAGTGACCAGTTATTGTGGTATTAAACTGATAAACTGTGCTGGACAGAACTGATCTATTTCTAACAACTAGTAACAACCATAACAACTATTGCTACGGTCTTAAAAAGAAAGATGCCCAAAAGAGTTCTCTGCCATAGAGAAGCATTACTGCAATAGAGATGTGTGAGTGTATTAAATTATTTCAAAGCGTCATTATTATGGTCATTTTTAATGGTCATATTATTATTTTTGGGAACTACTAGAATAGATTTACATGCTTCAGTTGTCTTTTTTCCAAAACACAGCAGTTTTCTTCATACTGTACACCTCTGTCTGAAACACTCTGTTAGAGCTCCGTGTCTTTAAACACTGCTTCAGGATAAGCCCAATGAGCTCTGACTGGCCAGCTCACCAACTCTGTTCTGAGGAGTCCACCAACAGTTTCACCAATTAAAATGATGTTGTTGATAATGTGGACTATAATTTGCCTGTAAATTTGTTGTCTGTTAAATCACTATTTAGATATTCTGCCTTATCGGTTTGATTCAAAGTCTGATCTGGTCAGGTAGAACAAGCTGGTACACCCAACCCACCTTTGCAAGCTAGACTGGAGGGAAGGAAACAAGGAAAGAGAACAACCAGAAAAGCATAATAGCTCCCCTTTCAGAATCTAATATGGTTCTCCTATGGCATCACACAAAGAACCCTTTGTGGCATCTTGTGCTTTTGAGAGTACTGTTGACATGCTTTACAGAACACTGATAGAAATCCCACGTAGCCTAATGAGGAAAGGTAGTGAAATTATTATTATTATTATTATTTTATTTTATTTTTTTTTTTTTTGAGTTTTTCAAAAGTTTTTTGCACAATGATGTTGAGGCATCACCATCAGTAAATATGGACGGTGCCATCCACAAATATTGGCACCCCTGGTAATAATGAGCAGAACTGGCTGTAAAAAAGGTTATTTACTGCTTATCCTTTTTATCTTTCATTCAAATAATAATAGTAAAAACAATCCTTAATTGGAGTAGAATGATTGACACTCATACACCACTCATTATTTTAACATAAATCATTATAGATACCCCTGCATTTACACCTGGAGGACATATGAGGAGTGATCTGGGACAGTCTCCGTATTCAGCATCTCTCCAGATCCCTTAAGTTTCAAGGTCCACATTTTGGATGTCCTCTTTAACTCATCCCATAATTTTTGTGAGGGGGTGGGGTTAGCTTAGGGGACTGGGAGTACTTTTCTGCATGGCTATCTTTGTATCTAGACCAAAACCACCTCTGGTTTTTGTTGCCCAGAAGATATATTCATTCGTTCTATTCAGCTCTAGAAGACTGTCTGACTGAAAGCTCTATCGAAGTCTGGAAAACTGTAGAAGTTCGAGTTTGTTGTTTTTTGACAGAAAAGGATTTCTACTGGCAACCTTCCCAGTCGACTCATGGTTACGTAGGTGGTGTCTGAGTGAAGTTTGGAAGGCATCCTGACCCCAAGACCTAACTAATGTCTATATTTCCACAGCTGTGATCTTTAGCCACTTGAACCATCCTCCTCACTGTACGGGCAGTCTGTATAGATGTACATCACACAAATTTAAATATACATTTTCACAAAAACAACTGCACCATGCGCTACAATTTCTCATTAGGTCGAATACAGTTGAATATAGTGTTCTGTAAAACATGTCAAAACTGAAAGAACTTGTTTGTGGGTGGAGCAGAAACAGATCAATTAGACAACCCTGGTATTAATTAATTAAGCATGCAATAGCAGATTTCTCTCTCGGTTTGATGTGGAATGCACTCGGGTAAATAACCGTAAAGGCTGACGGACAGAGATCCGCTCAGTTTGGCATAGTGAAAGTTGGGGGGTAGAATGGGGGAAGGAGTGGGGGACCGGGTTCATGCTGGTTAGCCATGGTGTCTGACACCAATTTAGTGTGTTCACGCTGCACTGAGTCCATATCCTGAGTGTAAATGGGCTTAACTGACAGGGGACAGACAACCCACTTTCAGTTCATTACCAATGAGAGTGAAAAAGAGAGAGAAGGACAGCGAGAGGAAGAAAGATAGAGAAAGAAGATAGACAGACAGACAGACAGACATACATATGGTAATGCAAGACAAATAGTCTACATAACCGCTGAACAAACCGCACACACACAAGACAAATTATACACACATTTTCATTCAAAAGATGAAGACGTGATGACCAAAAATGACAAAAAGAGAAAGGAACAGAGATGATAGAGAAAAAATATCAGCAACTCCATTATTATTATTTCAATAACACGACACTACTGGCACAAAAAAAAAAAAACGGCCACAGATTAGTCCAATTTTCTCAAAATCCCAAAAGAACAAGAGGTGACCTTTAACCCACTCTCTGGTTCTTTATCTCTTCAAAGAACAGACATCTCAGACCACAAGGGTGTGCGAGTGTGTGTGTTTGAGAGAGAGAGAGAGAGAGAGAGAGAGAGAGAGAGAGAAAAATAGAGAGAGAGAGAAAGAGAGAGAGAGAGAGAGAGAGAGAGAGAGAGAGAGAGAGAGAGCAGTTCTTTGAAGAGTTCTAGTTTCTTACTGTCAGCAGTGTGTTAGTACAGAGAGAAAGAAAAGAAAGGAAGAAAGAGAAGAAAGAAAGAGAGAGAGAGAGAGAGAAAGAAAGAATCTTTGAGAAAGTTCTAGTTTCTGAAGATACTGAGAGCAGTGTGTTAGACAGAGAGAGAGAAGAGAGAGAGAGAGAGGAGAGAAAGAGAGAGAAGAGGACAGAAGAGAGAGAAGAGAGAGAGAGAGAGAGAAAGAGAGAGAGAGAGAGAGAGAGAGAGAGAGAGAGAGAGAGAGAGAGAGTGAGAGTGAGAGAGAGAGAGAGAGAGAGAGAGAGAGAGAGAGAGAGAGAGAGAGAGAGAGAGAGAGAGAGAGAGAGAGAGAGAGAGAGAGAGAGAGACAGCAGGCGTGATAGAGAGATACAAATGTTATGCGCATAAAAGCTGATTAAATGGTGTTTCCATCCACTACAGTTACACGAAGAAACTACAAGGTGCTAGGCTACCACCATCAGGATCTGCAGTGAACAAGCAAGATCAAGAGATTGAACTCGGTTTGTGTTTTAATAGAATTGTCTTTAAGGGCATTCACCATCTTTCTTTATGGCCATGCTGTTTGCATCTCAGTCACCAGATAGTACTGAAAGTGCATTGTGCATAGCCATTTTCAAAGTAGCCTTAGATTTGGGATTTTAGAATGTGATAAGCAGCCTTCTAAATGCTTTGTGCCAAGACTGGACCATCTGTAGGGTCAATTGTTTTCAGTCACTGGCCACCCGTGCTAGCTTATAAGAGAACCGCCATTGTGTTATACAAGCAGGACACTGGAAGGGAGCATAGGGTCATGGGAGAAACGTTTGGAGTAAGCCGAACGATAGTTCACCATTGTGTATATGCTGTACACCAAACAATCCTGGAAAAATGGGCAAGTAAAATTGCTTTACGCAATATAATCAATAAGAAATAATCTTCTGTAATATTATATTTTAGGTTTATTTGATAGCCAAAATTTCAATTTCAGGTTTATTTAATAATCAGGTTTGTATCTTATCGTATTTTGGCTTTAGCTATAATCTACATTTTTTGGCTGAGTTGGTGGACGGAAAATGGCTAAAGAGATAGAGAGATAAGGATAGAGAGGTAGATGCGAAAGAGAGAAAGCAGAGAGAAAAAGAAACAGATGCAGGTTAGCATTGAGGGAAAGGTTAAGAGAGAGAAAGAGAGGGATAGAAAGAGAGAGTGATATGAGACTAACATGGCGCTGCTGGCGGTGGAGCTGGACATAGCGGTGCTGGAGATGACCCCACACTTGGAGCATTTGAGGAGCAGTCTGCTACGTGCCTCCAGCGGCGGACTTCAGGACCCAGCACACACAGACACACAGACACACCCATGGTGCACAAACAGGTTGGAGGGATAGGGGTGGGGTTGTGGACGGGGACACGTATGATGACAGGACCATACAGATGAAAAAGAATGGGTTTATTAAAAACCACTCATACCATATGAAAGGTACACATACAACAGGGACCAGTTCAGGTTGGGGAGGGGAGTGGAGGGTGCGGGGAGGAAAGCCAAAGACAAAAAGACACAAGGAAAGGGAAATGACACATCGGAAAATAACAAAAGAAGAAGAAAGGAAGGAAGGGTAAAGAAAGAAAGAAAGAAAGAAAGAAAGAAAGAAATTAAAACAATGATAAATTAGAGTAGCTGTAATGGACAATAGCAGCAGCATAGACAATACATGACCAAGATCGTTAATGCGCATGATAGTGGCACAGTATAAACATACATCTAATAGAGGAGATGAGGTAGAGGAGGACAGACACAGAGCAACAGGCACCCAGCCCCAGAGAATAGACTTGGAACACAACTTTAAGAAATGTGAAGCATGTGAGAGCTGCAAGGACCAAACGTTCTGGGCTGTGAGTTTGTCTGTTTGTATTTGTTTATGTATTACATTATAAAACATCACACCATCGCTGTCCAACGATAAACAAGTATCCCCAAAACCGCAACCTAACAGGAGGAGCCAAAAACCTCACTTCAGTAGAATGGAAGTCAATGGAAGTTTTTTTCCATGCAAATTTGGGCCATTTCTGTTGGTCCATTCATCATGAAATCTTGACACAGTGTAAACGGCAGCTGATGCACCAAAGTAAAAATTGGGCAAAATGGAGATACATGTTTTCATTAAACAGCGTGAAAAGCAACACATCACAGCCAAAATTAAAAGGCTTGAATTAAACAATTGCTGATAGCAGATTTGGAGCCAAAACCGTGTGGCCATGAAGTACTGTGTGTTAACCCAAGACCATCCTTCATTTTTTTTTATAAAAACTAAAAAGTTTGATGAAAACTTTCAATTTTTTTTGAATTTGTTTACACTAAAATGCTGAACTGACTACTAAGACTAAACTTTAGAGGTGTGGAAACAGATTTCTTGGAAAAAATAAAAGCAGGTCTCCTGAAAATAATGGAGTCCATGATGAAGGTAAAGAGTGGTCACAATGGATACAATCAACAATAATATAATAAAATAGAAATATGCTACTACTAGCATTGTTCCCCTTGATAGTGTGCATCAGTTAATTCGGGAGATGGGGTGTCGTTCTCTAAAATCACTCACTGTGCCTTTAATGGCAGCACTGAATAAAAAGTAAAGAGATGAAATGGTGGTCTCTGACGTTGGCACAGTACTGTATGTGTGTATTTTGCAATAAGCCACTTATCTGGATGCCTGGAAACAGTGAGTAATGACCTGGAGGAGAGAATCACCAGGATGAACTCAAACGTCCCTCTATCCACACCATTGTGTGCGTGTGTGCTGGGAGGTCATCATGGTCAGGCTCTCTCTCAGGTCATTAGTCACGGATTTCAGTGTTTAATGAACCCATCCGAAACAATCTCTTTGCAAATGCAGTCCCAGTCTGGATTTTGTCTGGTTCCGAGAACCTTCACGAGGACAAGGAACGAGGTGATGTGAAGGAAGTGCTCAGAATTTCCGGCTCAAATAATTAGCTATTTACAGACACTGTGTCTGAGTCAAATTCCCTAGCCTGACCGCAACAGACACACTAACAGGTCCAGCGTCGTCCGTCGTCTGCAAAGTCGAACAATTCCGCAGGGAGCAGGTCTGGCTGAGTGACGGCTGGAAAGCGAGGTTACTTTGCTCCGTGATGTTTATACTGTAGCCTGTCAGAGCAGCAAACAAACTGCTCGTTTACAATTCATGTTGGAGCCTGGTAGACTATTAGGCCTGTTTTCTCCTGTCCTGAATGAACCTGTCCCTACAGTCTGTGTGCTCCTATGCCATTGCATGCAAAGGTCACAGATAGTATTGGGGCATTGCACCATATTGGAAGTTTTTTGGGTAAAGAAGCAAATTGATGCACAAGTGGTTGGTTAAACTGAGTGATCCAAGGCTGTCATTTTTTTTGTGGGTAAACTATTCTAAACAGCAGTTGGTGCTTTCAGATCATCATCATTCAAGACGTTTCACTGCAGACTTCTACTGATGGCACTGAATTGACTCAATAGAACTTCTGCCAGTGTTCTGTTAGCCCATTCCAACTGGCATGATCCAATATAAATATGATCCTGACTCAGGGCACAATGTACAGGGGTTGGACAATGAAACTGAAACACCTGGTTTTAGACCACAATCATTTATTAGTATGGTGTAGGGCCTCCTTTTGCGGCCAATACAGCGTCAGTTCGTCTTGGGAATGACATATACAAGTCCTGCACAGTGGTCAGAGGGATTTTCAGCCATTCTTCTTGCAGGATAGTGGCCAGGTCACTATGTGATGCTGGTGGAGGTTCATCCTTCTTGGTGGTAAGCTGACATTACCCTGGATACCGTGGCTCTTGATACATCACAAAGACTTGCTGTCTTGGTCACAGATGCGCCAGCAAGACGTGCACCAACAATTTGTCCTCTTTTGAACTCTGGTATGTCACCCATAATGCTGTGTGCATTGCAGTATTTTGAGCAGAACTGTGCTCTTACCTGCTAACTGAACCTTCACACTCTGCTCTTACTGGTGCAATGTGCAATTAATGAAGACCACCAGGCTGGTCCAATTTAGCCATGAGACCTCCCACACTAAAATGACAGGTGTTTCAGTTTCATTGTCCAACCCCTGTATGTCCAAAAATATCCAAGCACGTCTAAGTCATCTACTGTAAGTTGCACCTACTGATGTTCAATTTTCATACCATTAGTATAGGACACTCTGAGTGTGTTTTAGATGGCGAGCATTGGGCTGTGGAGACAGATGTGGAGCATTGGAATTGTGTTTACTGCCGTGACAGAGCAACATCCAATCCGGCACTGATCATTCAACAAATGTCCTTGTGCTCATCATGATCCCACCAGTGAACACAAGCTCGCTGACACCATCGTAAGCCAAACAGCTCCAGGCTTCGATCTATTCACTTCTGAGCTGTACAGTAGTCTTAGTAGGGTTGTGCATTTAGGCTCATTTTGATATTCATGTATCTGTATGGGGTGACACAGTGGGTACTGCTGTTACCACGCAGCTAGAAGGATCTGGGTTCGATTCTTGTCTGGCGATTCTGGCGTCCTTTCTGTGTGGAGTTTGCATGTTCTACCTGTGTCTAAGTGGGTTTCCTCTCACAGCCTCTTTTGTTTTTTTGTCCAATATGCAAAATTCAGTATAGGAACAGCAATAATGTATTCCATTCTGTGCAAGTGTGCTTTTTGTAGCGGATATTTTAACTTGTAGTCACTTAGCAAATCAACCAAACATGTAATTTGACCAAGGACATGCAACCTTGTGAATAAAGCTGGGCACAGATTAGAATTTCAGCCCTCCCAACTTAACACATCTTCCTCCACCTCTCCCATAAAAGGGCTACAATATTGGTTCAAATGAAATCCTCCTTAATCATCTCATACTGAAGCTCACCAGCATGCTTTAGTGTACCGCAAAGCATTTCGCAACCACAATATGCAGCAATATGACAACTTGGTATTTTGTCTGAATATTGTGGAGCCCTATTGTGTATGTATGTGTGCATGTGTATTCGTGTGCGCATGTGCATGGGGGTTGCTAAAGAAACTCTGTATGCAAGGTGCTGGCAAAGATAAAACCCAGTCAGTCATTGTAGCTTCCAGAATGCGTCAACCCCACATGCCCATAAAAAGAGCACAAGAGAATAAGACAAATAGAAATCAATTTTGGGGGGAAATTGCAACATGGATTGTTGTCTGGAGGGAGGATTAGAAATATCCAGTCATTAGATTAGCTCACATCTCTGATTAGCTTCTCATTCAATACGTAAAACCAATTGTCTCCTAGCCGCTCGTCTACGGAAATCTACGGAGCAATTCCATCGCGTTAGTGTCATATAAACCACAGTGGAGGAGTAATCTGTTGCCGCTACGAGGGCCACTCCAGTTGTTTATGTGAACAGAACGCATAGCGCGTTACAATGGCAGCGCTATATAATTGGGCCCACATTGCTATCAGTACCAGATCACTGATCACACATTAAAGCATCGCTATGCTTTCAGACCTGAGTGCTCGGTTGAAGTGCTGTAGCACGCTCATCTCTATTGCGAATGTATTTAGGCTTCCAGTAGAGTCATTGGGTTAATTAAAGAGGAGACACTACGGTTCCCATTGCATGGAATAAAACAGAACATGCTATGATCTCGAAAGAACGAGGCTAATGCTGAACCTTGCTGACACTCCAGGTCTTTTCACCTCACATTATCAACTGTGTTAAAAAGATGCATCTTCTTTCCATCTTCTCTGCCCCGTCATGATGAAAAGAGATTTTTACCGCATGAGGTGTCCCATTGGGGTGAGCGTACGAGTCGCAATCACCCACACAGGGAAGAAACAGAAAGCTAATGACGGGTCTATCAGAGATCTAGTCCCAGGTAAACAAGGAAGGCAGATCAATAGAGATGCAGGTGCACTAATGAAGCTGTTATTATTCACCTCTGTGTTAAACTATTTTATAACCCCACTGAGTGAAGCTGTTTCTCTGATCTGCATGAATCTGTGTTTGTGTTAGACGGGGGAGATAATAACACAAGTTGATATCACATTTTACACTCTCCTATAATGAGATGCCAAAAATAATAAGTAAATATATAAATAAAAAGAGTAAGAGATAAATATAAGGTCTTTTTAGACAGATTTTAAATCATCATTAAGCAGTAACATATATGTGCTCTTATTTTGCCACACCATGGAAAATGTGCTATTAACCACCCAGCCAAAACTGAATGATAAATAAAATAGGCAATTATAATAAACTGGGTTTCGAAATCCGGAAGATATAAGCGGTATACTCTGCTCCGGAATGCTGGGGGTGTGTCCTTTGAAAATGCTAAACCATGCCCACTAGCAGGAAAAGTGCAGCCTTTCAAGTGTGAAGTGAGAAACGGAATCAGCTTTACTGAATGTACAACCATACATATTTGAGCCGGCTGAGCCAGAATCCAATTCAAAGCCAGAGGACACTAACAGAGAAGTAGTAGCCTGCAACCTGCTAGCCCTGCAGCTGTCCTAGCTAACATATCGCTTGAAGACACATTGTGCTTACCCTGTGTCGCTTTAGAGTCAGGCAGGCTTGGCTAGTCAAAGCAGTGCATAACTGACTGTGCCATTAGCGTAGCTGGAGTTAGGAAAGTCGGCGCTTCCTGAGGAAGGCCAGCGAGGGATGGGGGGCAGGGCCCCGTGGTGTGAAATGTAGCCGCTGGGCACTGAGATAGCTGATGCTAATGCAGTTTTCATGACGTTATAGTGTTAGTTGATGGTTCATGCTAAGTACGGCTCCAGTGCATCATGGGGATATGAATTTACACTTTAACGGTATTACTTAACACAGTATCCAATTATATAACTTAATTATTAATTATTATAATTATTTAACACAGTATCCATAACATGGTTATATACTTTTCTACAGACAGTGATGATATAGAATAGTGGTATTCACTGTATAAGGATATATCTCCAGCTTCTAGTTTTTGTTTATACGCATACATATGGTGTAGAGCATAGTGTGTTATGCCATTGACTGGATATCTCTAACCCAAAAGGAAATGAAGACTGAACTGGGGGTTTGGGGGGAGGTGATGAGGACCCTGCTTCAGATCATAAGCACAGATGCAGTATTTCATAGCTTTACTCACCCTGCTCGCTGCTTTTTGGATTTGTCTGAGATTCCATCTCTAGACATGAGCTTGTTGAACACCACTATTCCAATGAGCATGTTCACCTGTGCAGGAGAGATACATAGCATGAGCTCACAGCGAAAATATAAGGCAGTCCTGAAGCTGAAAGAGAAAACATTAGCACTATTGCCATGTGTATGCACATAAAAGGAATTTGGCTTTGGTTAAACATAAGCTCACAATTCACACTGTGCATTCACAAAAGTATTCCTTCCTGTATTCGTTCACATGGAGACACATCCAGAAATAGGAGTGCGTAAATGATGAACACAAATTCAGTTTAAGAAGATAAAAAAAGACTAGCTGATATCAATATCCTGTCCAATGAAAATGTCTATGTAGTTCCCGAAGTGCAAAATACAGGAGGTCCTGGGGGTGTGGGACCTCCTAATTAACTTCTTGACCCCTCTAAATGCCTCAATATTAATATTCTGAGGGGCCCGGAAAATAAACTGTTATATTTTCTATTTAGGAAACTAGACTCCTGAATACAAATTCCTGAGTAGTTCATTAATTCACAGTCACTGTTTCTGCTTCACCCACAATCTGTAAGCTTCTGTCTTTGGTATTCCAAACTAACGACAGATGCAGCTCTGATCTGCCTCAAGGTGGCGCTGTAGCAAACTGATTCACCCAGCTGCTCCTTCAAAGCTTTGTAACTGCAACTATGCCCGGAAACAGTTTGTTGCCGGTGAAGCATTAGCTATGACAAATGAGTTACCATCCAGCCAACACCGAATTGGCCTGCCAACATAAGGCCTGTAAACACCAAGGGGTATTTCATTGGTTGCAGGTTACAGTATGAGCCAAATGTGGTTCCTAAAATGTTAGGAACTGGATAAGACTGGATGCTCTCCAGAATATCCACCTAAGTGTTTGTACTATCTTTGGAAGGTTGTAAATTCAGTCCCTGGCTATGCCACAGCTTTCCATGACCAGGAGTCCCAAATAGCCTTGCTCTCATTGTACGAGAACTGGCAGTTAGTGTTGTCCGGTGAGCTGTATAATGATGCCGCCTTAGCAGTAGTTTGATGCAGTGGCTGAATTCATGTGGCTTGGAAGAAACCTTCAGGCTTTGACCTTGACACTAGGGAAGACTTAGCTAGTGGGTACAACAGGAACATTATAAACAAAGGAAAATTAGGACATATGAACACATTTGAAATGCTGGAGCTGAAACGAGATTACATTTGGCCGCTGTTAAGGACTTGCTGGATCAGTGGATGATGGGCCATGGTAGAATTGAGAACACAAAAACTTGTATAATAGATTTTGCAACTATCAGACTAAGCCTAGCTAGAAATACAGCCACATCACCCCAGAGTTCTCAATCACATTTTCGACAAAATATATTCTTGGCAGTGCACTGAAGAGATGACACTTATGTTTCCTGGTACTTATGCATAATTTGCAGATATGAGCAAAACTGCCACAGCTTCACATACTTGATAAAACATAACATGGCATTTTACAGAATTGCTGGCCTTTATATTCTCTTCCTGATGCAACATAACAATGCCAATTCCAGAATACGCTGCCAATACCACATAACAATGCCAATACCAGAATACAATGCCAGAGTGGATAATCAGGAGGCCTGGGAGGAGTCCAGGTGGGCCAAGAAGGTTTTAGGATGATTACCGTGGGCTAACATATAAACCCACACATTTAGACAAACAGTGAATTCTACATCCAGGTCTATAAGTGTCGGTATTTAGAGCTTAAATCAGCAGCCTACCTCCTCAAATAGAGTAGCCCCAGTTTGTGGACAGAACCGGTCAGCTGAGGCTTGTGGAGCCTTGGAACGGAGGTATGACTCGGGTGCTGATTGACACATGAGACAATGTTCTAAAGGGTACATCAAAAGCTGCATGAAACGTAAAATAAATGAAAGTAAAATCTTCCAGAATAGAGCATATATATACGAGCAGGTGGAACATGGCTAAATGTGGTTCCTAAAATGCTGGATATGATTGGAGGCTTAATGGTATAACATGTCAGTACTATCCTTGGGAGTTTGAGAGTTCAATCCCAGGTGAAGCCACAGCTTTCTACAAATAGCCTCACTCTCATTGTAAGAGAATTGGCAGTTAGTGTTGTTCTCCATGCACAATGAGGTGTCCAATGATGTTCACTGGATAGTGAGCTGAGGCTTGTACAGCTTTGGCACAGTGGTAATGGCAATGTTCTACAAAGTGCATAACAAAGAAGCATGAAGCGCAGCAAAAAAAAAAAAGCACTTACGGGGCAGTAAAATGTTCCAAACTTTAGCAGATATGTACAATTTGTAGCATAGTGTCTGTCATGATTATATTATATTTAATTATTAAAATATTAACAAGAAAATTAGAAAAAAGAAAAGGTAAAAAAAAAACGTTCTGATTAAAGAGAAACCTCACTGCTAGCTCAGTTTAAGCATGACAGTTAAGCAGACTCTTTATTTGTGAGGTGTTAGGCAGTAAACAGGTAACTATTAGTCATTTTCCCAAATTTGAGCAATTTTCAGAAAAGGTTGGACTGGTGTGCAACATGCAACTCACAGTCTGATAATGGGCCTCATTCTGGGCCTACATAAATAGTATTTGAATACTGGCACTGGTCCGCAACAGTCGTGCACACCGAATATACAAAACATTCAAACAATGTAATACCAGCATGAAGATTTACTCATGACTAAGTCACCATAGGAAAGACCTTCACCCAGGCAGGATCTGGCTGAACGCTGAATTATTACTGCTAGAGAACAATAGGCAGTTGGCCAGTAGCGGGAATAAAACAAAGCAAGCAGGACTGAGCACTCCAAACCATGCGGGCGCTCGGCAGTTGCCTAGTAGGGAACAGACAGTAAAAGGCATTTTTCTCTTCTAGCAGAAACACAGCAGATTTAATCTCTAAGCTTTCTCTATATTGCAGTTCTTTTTGGTGTGACCTTTCTCCAGCTTCTAAAGCTCCTAGAAGATAACGGCCATATTTCACTGACATGCTAATTCATACAGCATCTCATTTCACATCTCTGCGTTTTCACTGGAATCCACAGCTCAAGCAGTCGCCTCCTGCGGGCTCTTTTAACTCAAGTAATATGCCATTGACACTTCGTTTTAGTGGCAGAGGGAACGCTTCCATACAAGGCAGTTCCCGTGCTTGGCACTTTTGGAGGTATCTGTCTATAAATAGGAAGGCTAATCCTGAACTGTCTCCAGGTATATTTATGTCAAAATGGTACAAAGGCAATTAAGGAAAGGGAAAATAAATGCAACCCCTGACCCCTGATCCAGCCTTGGCACCGTATCCTGCCGCACGCAGCACCTCTCTACTAGCCTGTGACAGGTGTGCTGGCTTCCTGCCTGGGAGCAAATGAGCGGATGGATCATGGTGAGATGGTAATCCCTCTGTCCTGTGCTGTCTAGCTATCTCGCTCCCTCTTTCTCTATCTCACCTGCTTAAGCTGAAACTCCTGATCCTGTGCAAACTACAGAATGAGGATGGGGTTAGTAGAGGAAAGCAGATGGTGCCCTGGGCTGCACAGACAGAGACAATACCAACCCTCTGCTGGAGTTGAACACTGTGAACACTAACTATAAACATTGTTGGCCCACCTGACAGCATTTAGACACAATAGCATCTTTTTACAATGCAGAGTTTGTGTCCGTCACCTGCTAGACTTTCTAAATGACCATTACTGCATGACTGTCTATCAAGCTCCTGAAAACACAGCTGAGCCTGATACACCAGGGTTTGGGGTATTTAACGTAGTGACAGAGGAAGTTGACTGGAATTGGATTTAGGCCTAGTAACTAGCAGAAAGACTGTCAGGACAAACCTGGAATCTTTAAAACTGGAACTAACCCTAACCTTAACCCTACAGGAGAAAAAAAAAGCTATATTTTTAAATGTAAGTTAATGTAAAGAAATTTAACTGCAACCGGTTTTGGACCATTTTTGAGGATCCATTTATCATGAAATTATGAACACAACATAAAGGGCGGCAGTTTTTCTTCCCCTGATAATGTAAAATAAATAAATAAATAAACAAACATAATGCATAAGAACAAAGAAGCAATATATTTTCTACATAGCATCGTTGCTGTCCATAGAAAAACATGCATTTCCATTTTTTTTACTTTTATGTATCATTTGAACACAACAGCTGCTATTTACATAGTGTGTAAGTTTCATGATAAATGGACCAACAGAAATGGGCCAAAATTGCTTGGGTAAAAAAAAAGCTTGACTCCATTGACTTCGGTTTTTGCCCTCTCCTCTAAAGTTGCCATTTTGAAGATACTTGTTTTTCATTGTACAGCAACAATATACTGTATATGGCAGTGTAGTCCATTTTATCAGGACCACTAAACATATCAGTGCACTATAGGTCAGAAACATACTTAATGTAAAGAAAAACATGACTCTCCCTTTTAGTCCACTTTTTTCTTTTATTCATCATTTGAACATGATGAACATCGTGTGTGTAAATGTCATGGTGAATGGACCAAAAGAAAGTCTGGTTCCAACTAGGTTTTTGCCCTCTCCTGTAAAGCTGCCATTTTGGAGATACTTTGTTTTTTGTTTAGACAGCAATGATACACTGTATATGGCAGTGTAGTCTATTGTATTAGGTTCACTAGGCATATCAGTGCACTTTAGAGAAAGTCATGCCTGATCCAGTTGCACCATATTGCTTTATCTCCTTCAATAGCAGATAAGCAGTTGAGTCCCATTAAAAAAAAAAAAAAACAATTTGCATAATTATAAACATATATGACATATCACCTGGTCGCGCCTGCTGGCTCTCTTCTCACCCAGATATCCAGGCTCCATTTCCCATAACCCACCACCCCATGATGTCACTTTCATATGTCTGCCATCTCCCAGCCCCATACCATTTTCTAGATCTGAGTCTCCCAAGTGTTGATCACACACCTGTTCAGTAAGTATGTGCTTACTGAGCATTTCACTCTGTCATTACTCGTTTGCTACTACTGCAACTACTTTTGCTGGTCTGATTGTTTGCCTGGTTTTGCCGCACACCTGTTTCTTCACTACTAAGTCTGACTTGCTTTTGTTGTTGCTGTGTTTGATTACAAATCTGTTAAATAAATTTTCCTTAAATTTAGCTCAGCGCTCGTCACAATCTGATTGTCTGATACCTTTTCTAACAGGTAAACCTGTTCAGGCCTCTACTGTCCACATCTAGCTGTTGTGGCTGTTGAAATAACAATAGATCTCACTCTGTATTTGCGGTGTATTGTCCAGGCAACTACCACACATCAAGTATGTTTCTGGTCTTACTCTGCACAATGTGTCAGCCTCCCTGTTCAACAGTGGTCACAACCCCTACCGGTCCACTAGTGAGAAGGTTTTACTTGAACCCTTTGCTTATATTGCAGCACTTCTAGGCCACCTGAACATCACCACTGTGAATCTCCACCTAACCTTAGGCTCCAGGGTGCAGTTCTGAGGCGGAGCTGTTTACAGCTTCCGCTGTAAATGAGCAGAAAGACAACAGCAGGTCCGCCGAACAGCAAGGCCTTGGAATTCTGATCATGTCAGTTGCTCCGTGAGAGACAACCATATCGTTCTGCTATTTGCTGAAAACTTGATTCATTATTTTTCCATTAATTAGATTTGCCTCCCGCAGGAGGAGGGCAGGATCTCCAGATGCCCAAATCTCATTTACAGCTGTTTGTCTGAGTGGGCTGTATCACAACAGCACCGCGGCACAGGCACAAACAATGCAAATCACATCTGACCATGAAACACAGCGCAAACATCTCGTCCATAATTCTCACACCTGAGGCCAGCCGACGCTCAAACACACGCGCAGAGCTTATGAAGTTTAATCAAGCAATTAAAATATGCTACACTAATGGAAAATATACACATCCAGAATGGGACCAGGCCCAGACGTTAATTTCATTAGTGTCCATTTTCGCTCCCTCGGGTCAGAATTGTGGGCTTGTTTAGACTGCAAAACATCAAAGACCCGAACACTGGAGGTGTGTGCAGAGCATGACGTCACCTACCAGAACAATGACAGCAGCGGGACCAACGAAAGCGTAGAGTAGACCCCCTTCCAGAGACAACCAACAGCTGAAGAAGAAAAAAAAAAAACAGTCCCCTTAATTAAAGTTACACCTGAATACGTATAGATCATGAGAGAGAATAAAAACAGTTAGAAAATCAGAAAGAGGGGGAAAGAGAAAGAGAGAAAGAGGGAAAACATGAGGAGAAAAGAGAGAGATAAAGAGACAGAGTAAGAGTGAGGAAAGAGACAGGATGTGAATGACAGAAAAAGAGATAGACAGGATGTGAGAAGAGAGAGTGAGAATGTGGGAAAAATGAAAGAGTGAGAGAGAGACAATGCGAGAAAAGGAGATAAGATAAGAAAGAAAAAAAAGGAAGGGAGAAAGAGAGTAAATGTGAGGGAGAAGAATAAGAATTTAAGAGAGAATAAAGAGTGAGGGAATGAGAGGGAACAAGAAAAGTGGGAAACAAACAGAATAAAAGAAAAAAAAGAAAAAAGGGAGAAAGGAAAGACAGAAAGAGAGGGACATAGTGTGAGGAATAAGATAGAGAATGAGAGTGTGGGAGAGAGGAAAGTATGAGAGAGAGATGAGAGAGAGTAAAGGAACAAAAGAGAGAGAGAGAAAGCATGTGAGGGAGAGGAAAGAAAGAATGAGAGGGAGAGAAGAAAGAATGAGAAAGAAAGAAAAGAAAAGGAGAAAGACAGAGATCGAGGATGAGTGTGTGAAGAGAGGAAAGAATGAAAAAGAGAGAAGAAAGGAGAAAAAGGAGAAAGACAAAGAGGGAGGAAGAAAGACAGAGACAAAGGGAAGAAAGAGAAATAGTGAATCAGAGAAGAAGAAAATGAGTAAATGAGAGAAAGTGGCTAAATAATGTGGTTTATCATTTTTCTTTCCCGTCCCCACACCTATCATTACATCCTGTATCATCACTCAACCCCCTCCTCCCCACACCACCCATCCCTCCATCTAATCCCTCAGGTGGAAGCAGTGGCTCTGCAGACAGGTCAGAGATTACAGGGAGGCCACAGAGCAGCAGACGGGATGGACAGTGGAAGAGTCATCTGAGGAGACATTCTGCCTGTCACTTGTTAATATTTCTTTGGCTGCCCTTAAGTGACAGATGTGGCCAATTAGAAGCTTAGAAGGCCGTTTTGTTTTCAACCCCTCTCTCTCTCTCTCTCTCTCTCTCTGATTAGTCAAGAAGTGCACTTGCTCACATCAGGGGCCTGTCAGGACAGTGAAGACAAAAAGCCTCTAACTTTACGCAGCTGCAGAACGCTGGTAACTGGGCAGCTAAGATTTCAGGGACAAGACAGCATTAAAGCTATTATTCACTTTACTCCAGATCATTAGTGTAACACCACAGTGAGTTACATCATCTTAAATGCAAGGACATTCATTAACGTGATCGTATCTAGTACCCTGGCAGATAAGTGACATGCTTACATGTGTGCTGGAAACACCCATCTTAGATGCCCTATTATGTCCAGAGGTTTGTAGACACCTGCTCTTCCAGCATTTCTTATGAAACCATGGATATCAACAGAGAGTTTGCCTTCCCTTTGCTGCAGTAACAGCTTCTACTTCTCTGGGATGAATTTACACGGGATATTGGAACATTGCTGTGAGGATTTGATTGCATTCAACCACAGGAGCATTAGAGTACTCCAGAACTGAGGTTGGGTGATCAGTTCCGGATTTGAAAAGAGCTCCATCACTTTAGTCAAGAGAATTCCATTGCTCCACAGCTAGAGCAACCAAAGTAGGTGATTCCGCTAGTTAGAGGGGCTGTCTGAATACTTTTGGACATATTGCCTGCATTTAAGGTGGCTTCTCTTGAAAGATGTCAAGAGGAGCAGTGAAAGTTACTTACTAGCTTGCTGTGCCATAACCTCTGGCTCTAGTGAATCCTACAGATACAGCAACGACGAGGGCTGGCAGGCCTGTAGAAGGGAATAAAAGAGAGGGAACAAGGGAAATCAAAATGGAAGAAAGTGGTTAAAACACATTAAGAGCTGGCAAAGAAAAGAAGAAGCAGGAAATGTGCTAATCTAGTATTGCCCGTGGAAGGCGATTACATGGGGGGGGAGTACAGCACATACATGGTTACATTTAAAAAACCATATACCAAGTTCCTAGACACTTCACCTCCCTTTTTATTTTACATCCACTAGAGAACAATGGCTTAAACTGGAGGTGAAGAAGGGGGGATAGAAAATCTCTCCTCACTTTGGTGCTTTTGTGATGTCGGTGCCATTTTTCAAGGCCTAATGCACACCACGTATATACCCCAGCCCCCTAAGCCCCCTATCCCCGACGCCCACGCACACCCTACACTTAGTGTTAAAGTACAGTACTACCTCAAGGGCACCGCTGTGCCTGTGTGCTATCAATAGGAACATATTCAACAAGAGAGCACTTTCAGAGTCACCTTTGTATTGGTCTTCACCTTCGCAATTTACACTGCTCTATATGGATTGAGCACTCCACATGTGCAAGGTATAATATGGATCATTACAGTGAATAATGCATTTATGAATCTGTTCTTTATGAAACCTTTCACACCTGCATAATACCACTCGCATGTTCCCTCATATCCATGTCTCCATTTCACAGAGGCATGAAGAACGAGGTGTGATTGTTAATCCATCACGAGGCAATTTTACAGCCATTTAAACAAAGGAATCTCATTATAAGTGCACTGTTAAGAAGTCTTTTCCTCATTCGGAGTATTGCTGTGTCCCGAAGATCCACGCTCTTAAAAGATTCCAATTGAGAGCTTCTATTGTGCATTGTGTTAATTCAGCATTCATAGGAAATGCACACTCATCTTCAAAAGAACACTTGAACAAATAGTTCCACCAAGGAATCAACCAACAGGAATGAAACTTGGTGGGTAGGTTTCACATTGTAAGACACACAAAAGACTCAAGTTTCACCATGTGACGTAAGCAAGGGCGGGTCCTAGCGCTGTACATGACTGGCCCAACAGCCACAATTGCGGACACTGTAAGTAGTGATGCCTCCATGAGCCATCCTGTTAGTGCCAGCACCATTGGCAGATGGCTGCACGTCGCAGGACTACATGCATGACTGTTACGACGACTGCTCTTAACACCACATCAATATTGCCCAAGACTGTAAGGATGTCATGCCAGACTGTCATGGAGAGACTCGGAATAGCAGCGGGTCATCTTCAGTGACGAATACGGTTGCCACCCGTCCCATAAAATACGGAATCGTCCTTTATTTGGCAATTAAATGACATTTGACATTTACGATATTTAGCTGACGCTCTTATCCAGAGCGACTTACAAGGTTAATCATATTACAGGGCCAGTGTAGTGTTAGGAGTCTTGCCCACAGACTCTTATTGGTGTAGCACAGCATAGTCACCCAACCTGGGATTCGAACCCCAGTCTCCCACTCGTGGTGGTGTCTACTTGGCAGGTAGTGGTGTTATCCGCTGAGCTACTCCAACCATACTCCAAATGTTGCGTAAACCAATAGGGGACGTAATTTGTTCCGTATTTCCGTAAATGTCCGTTTATTTGTTCTGTATTTCCATAAATGTCTGATATACACGTCTGTCACTCACACATGAATGATCACAATCTCTCTCCCACCTGGGCTCGGCTCAAATACGTGACGCGCTTTGTTCTGTATTACCGTAAATGTCCGATAAACACGTGTCACACATGATTGATCTCTGTCCCCCAAACATTCATTTTGGGTGTGACTATTCTTGATGATGAGGGTACTTACAATGACTCCATGTGTCTAACCTGAATCAGAATTCACGCCTATGTTATACTAATCACTTATAACGTAGCGCTTGTTGAAGCAAACAAGTCCCAGTGAGTGCTAGCCAGAGAGCTACATCCTCCACACAGCAGGGTTAGTGTTAACCCCAGCTAAGGCTCTGTTCACACAGCAGGTAAATGTGGTCCAGATTTGATTTTTCTCACCCAAATCTGATTTTCTTGTTAAGCTGTTAGCAATATCTTTCCAACATTAGATCCTACATTTCTCTGAACAGATCATGTTCCTGAACATTCACATTCACATAACATGCTCATCCAGAGATAAACAATCATGGCTGCCAACGGATGCAACAAAGAAATGTCATTAGAAGTGTATTGTTAGGAAGTGTTTTCCTCATTCAGAGCATTCTTGCATCCGGAGTATCCGTGCAGTTGAGGGATTGCAGTTGAAAGCTTCTATTGTGTGTTAATGCAGCATTCACAGAAAATGGATACAAAGTAACTCCATGTGTCTAATCTGGATTCTTTGTCGTTTGTCTTCCTACATGATGGGGGGCAAGTGTAGGGCATAATCTAATATGGGATAACGCATAAGACTCTTTAATGGGACCTATTCTGCTTTTATGTACATGTAAATGCAAAGGGAGAAACACTTTCCTATGAAAAACGCTTTTCTCAGCTGCCTAAACACCTTGCTCGATTTCAGCCCCTTTACTCTGTTACACAGTGACATCATCATGTAACACAATCTTTATTGCCTGCTTACTGGCAAGCTTGGCACCCCCTTACACAACTACAGACAAAGAGCCAAAACAGCAAAAAGATTTCAAGTACTCACGATTTTCATTTTTAGGAAGCAAAAATGATCCACCAGGAGGTGCCATGAACAGTCTAATAGCTTTTGATGCCTCATATGAGCATTACACTTTGCCTCTGTGACACTGGCTGACTCGAACAGTAATCTGAGGCTGGAGGTCACCCAGGTAGTCAGAGTTGCCTCTGTTTGGCTGTACTAGTGTAAAGAAATCTCTTGCTGCTTTACATATCCCATAATCCTTAGTGCTAGTACAGTCAGGAAAAAGAAGAAGAATACAGCAGCACTATCACAGAGGATTAGAGGGGCTATTTGGGGCTAGATATTAAAAATTCAGCAGGCTTGTTCTTGGTAAAAGATTCCAACATCTGATGCTAACAGCTAACAACGGTCTACTTTTGCAGCGCGTCTCAAAGGTTTCGTTCACATTACCAGGCTGAAGTGACTCTAATCCTTTAATGTGGCAGATCAGATTTTTTTGAACTTTTATATGTCAGCTTTTATCGGATGTGTATCCGATTTGTGGGCATGTTTCATAAATGTGAACAGGTGAAGAGCCAGTAAATGGTGTGAATTAACCACAACTAACAACTAGTCCAGTGCTGCTGAAGTTATATTTGGTTAAGAAGCTTCATTGGTTCCAACTAAAGCAAACTGTATTGTGCGGGTTAGTTGTGTTAACATCAGTTTATCAGATGTTCATATAGTGAATGCTACATCTAGCCCCTCAGTCTGTTTGTTGCTCCTGGATATAGGTTGAGTAACATTTGCATGCACTACTTTTAGCCAAATTGTTCATAAACAGTAGGCGCAGCAAGGTTCGTAGCACAGACGTTGCTTGTCTACAACAATTATTAATCTTCAAATATTTGAAAAAGCAAGTTAGCATAATCCAATCCAAACATAAATCAAGTAATAGTAATACTTGAATTTTAAATGGAATGATTTACAGTGTAGCAATGCAGTAGTTAGAGAGAGTGTCTGCCACCTCTAATGGCTTTGCCATCACAGTCAGGTTTCACTGTGTAGTAATTGAACCTATCAATTATATTCTCCCTTTGTCCGTGTGCCACGCAAAACGCTTAATGAGCATGCCTCTGAAATATTCATGCAATTAACAATGCTCTGATTAACTCCATAAATTTAAGGCTATTAGAGAAAAAAAACACATTTGGGAAGAACGATAAGGAAAAAGATGAGTCACAGGCAGATTTACCAGACGGGCTGGTGTGGGTTAAGTGTGGGTGATATTTTTAAAGAACCTACAGGGACTCAGCTTTGGCGTCCAAATACTGGCACCCAAGGTAAACACGGTAAAACAGCATTCTGATGGATTAGACATCAAAGCTATAGGCTACGGCCTTCCGTAAAGCCTGTTTAAAAACCAGCAGATATGGTTCGAGAAGCTTATTCAACACTTGTAGCCAATTTAAGAAGGCCTTATTACAATCATTAAATGCATTTTAAATTCATCCACCAATGCAAGCAGCACCCGCAGGCACCTACTTCTGTTAATTGTTATAGCGTGTCCTCCATCAACGCCCTGCTGCTTTTTTTTATAGACCCAGAACCAAAGGCAAGTAAAGCCTAAATGGCCAAAATAGAAATCTGAAAACAGTGAGGAAAAGACATCTACAAGGAGAACTCAGTGTTTCTGTGCACACTGAACCAATCTAACATGTCTCTGCAAACTGTACTCAAATACTGATGTCGATTTAAAGGCTCTGACAATCAAATGACAAAGCACAGCTGATGTTATTGGTAGAAAGCCACATTTGTAAACTCACCAGACAAAAAATGGTTACGTATACAAAAATGAGTACACAAGCATGGCATGGACGGGACATGGTTCTGCATGTAGGCCACATCAACGTTCTGCCACTGTTGCAGCGAAGAATTGTGCAGTTGGGCCAGATTCGGTGAATTCCTTCCCTGGCACAATTCAGAGGAATGTTACCTGAAGACTGGGATTTTAACCACTGCTGGAAGACCCATATGACCGTACGACTCCATACGCCTGTAGATTCAGCTACTTCCTTCACACTATGGTCTTTGGTGCGCCCAAATGCACTCACTCCTTTTAGCCAATCATTAACATCTGCTTTGGAGCAATTTTCACACATGGAACGAGACACTGACTGCACTGTAACTCACTGTATGTATGCATACTAGTCACACACACTGCGGGAATCTACTGAACGTCCATTCTTGTGCAACCCCAACTGCAGGATACTGAAGTTACTACCACCCTAAAGACACAAGGTGGTTGGCGTAGCTCAGCAGATAACACCACTGGTTTTCAATGCTGTGCTACACCAATAGTGGTCCTTGGGCAAGACTCCCAACACTACATTGGCCCACCTGTAATATGATTAACCTTGTAAGTCGCTGTCGATAAGAGCGTCAACTAAATGCCATAAATGTAAATGTAAGGTAAACAAGGTGACTCATTTTTGGTCCAGGGAGCTAAAGTTATAGTCTCTACAATAGTTCATGTCTTTATTACTGCAGAGGGTTTGACAGTGACTGTAAAACCATGTGTAATGAATGTTGACAATAGGGTGTGTTTACGGTCACGTGATTCCGATAAGACCCCAGGAGGGCTGGAAGTGAAACGGAAAATGGACGAGAGGTAGGCAAGTCTC
The DNA here is from genome assembly GCA_024036415.1 of Prochilodus magdalenae. Classification (NCBI taxonomy): domain Eukaryota; kingdom Metazoa; phylum Chordata; class Actinopteri; order Characiformes; family Prochilodontidae; genus Prochilodus; species Prochilodus magdalenae. The sequence continues at coordinate 462,497 of JAMWET010005451.1, read as the reverse complement.
TACTGTGCTTGTTTGGACAATATTACGGGAGATGTGTTTATTCAGATTAGATATAACTCCTCCAGACATCCTGCTATTCAAGAAAACTAATGAAAGAAACAGACGTACTAAGACATACAACCTGATTGTTCGAGGTTGGAATGACCATGGTACCAAGGGGCTCCACAATAAACGTGGTCTGTTTTCTTTTACTGTGTTGCGGATTAACCTAGCAGCAAACATTCAACTCCACAGAGCCTCTCCACAGAAATTTTATTAATATATCATAGACTTTGAATCACCTGTGAATCAACTGCATTTATTTGTGAGCTTCCTAATTATGTCTCTTGTCGCTTAACTTTCCACACAATAAACAGGTTTATCATTTATTAACACAGAGAGAGGGGGGAATACGGCATGTTTGGTCAGCTTCAGCTAAACCGTTTTACATCAAGTTTAAAATGTGCCAGAACAAACAGCAATCTGTTTACGATGATAAAATCACAGCCACAAGTTTACTTCATGTCTGATAAAAGACCCAATTATTACAATGACAATGCAATACTACAGTACTGTAGTATACACCAGTCACTTTTACTTTTTACATTAATTCTCAATTAACCCAATTAGGTAGTGAAATATACTGCTGATATCCCATTCTACCTTGATTTGTTTTGGTTTGTTTTCTTATCGCATTTTTATTTATTTATTTATTTTGCATGACTAAAGCTCATAGTGCAAAGCTAACCTTTTTCCTTGTCCAGCACATTTTATTGCACATTCAGAAGTCTGGTTCCATTGACTTACATGTTTTTTTTTTTGTTTTTTTTTTGAAGATACTTGTTTTGATTGGACAGCAACGAAGTTTCATATATATATATATATATATATATATATATATATATATGAAACTTTAACTAAAACATTCAAACTGATTTTTTATCCACAAAAAATATTTCAGTAGTCTCACCCAGGTGGTCTTCAGGAAACTTTAAACTGACAGACCACAAAAACATTTAATTTTTTTTGCTTAATAAACTAATATAGCTTAATAAACTGATATAGCATTTATTACTTTAATTGTAGTGACACGGTGGCACAGAGGATAGCACTGTTGCCTCACAGAACGGAGGGCCTGTGTTTAATTTCCAGATGGGGGCTTCTGTCTGGAGTTTGCATGTTCTCCCTGTGTCTGTGTGGGTTTCCTCCAGGTGCTCCAGTTTCTTCCCACAGTCAAAAGACTGTGGTGAACTGGACATGCTAAACTGCCCAGCTAAGTCTGTGTGTGAATGTGGCACATTAGCAATGCTTATCACGTGAAACAAAAAATTAACATATTTTGTATGACATTTATCTAAAAATCTCAAATTAATTATAAAGAGTTTGCTTCAAACAGCACTAGCCTTCAAAAAATTTGAATGACTTATCCCTGTTATATAACACCAATATACCAAATTGCATATTTATTTAATAATTTGGCTAATACTGGTACTCTGCAATTTGTGTTCGGTTTTCCCATAGTTTGCCTAGATCAGAAGTGTTCAGATGAACTTCTACAGCTGTAGATTATTCCACAATAACTAAGAAACCTCTGTCACATCAATAATGAGGCTGAAATACAACAAATGTCCAGTATTTTAAAAAAGTTTAAAAAAGTGGTGATTAAACATTAAAGCAGATAATGTAACGTGAAATTGCCAGAGAGAGGTAATTACAGTGCATTATTTAATAACATCTTTTGTTCTCAAAAGACATGAAATATGTAATAATGTAGTGTACAGTGTGATAGAAAACTCATTTGCTTAGTAGGACTGTTAATAATCCCACACACTTCATTCTTCAATGGAGCCACTACAATTAGCTAATGGAAGAGACTCAAACATGTTATTTGTGCAATCTTAGCACTGTATGCTTAGCATTGTATAACTAGCTCTGGGTTTGGTAATCAGATGTGTGTACTCTGGGTTTTTTTACCATGGCAATCGGATCAGAAGGTGATCGTATTACTCGGTGCAGCTGTTTCATTCAATTCATTAGTTTGAAGCAAATTTTTTATGAAGCATTGTGCATGTGATGTCTCAGTCAAGACCTGTGTCAGCGCATCTATGCCCCTCTAATATGGAAAAATGCCAATCTAACGCTGCATCAGCCGGGAACATCTTTGAATTAATGGATTAGATGGCTGGATCGATAAGGCTCAAAACGAATCCACGTCGGGGTGTAATTGCTCCGATATCTCCTTGGATCTCGGGCTGTGCTGGAAAGATGCTATCCTATACATTTCTTATCTCTGATCCGACATCTGTGACTAGTAATACAGCAACAACGCTGAACCGAAGTGGCATGCCTTATTGTGGTGTGTCATTTGGTTCCATTGAAGCAAAAGGAGAAGCCAGATTGCAGAACGTCACGGGCTAGAATAGAGCAGAAGTGGCATGCCATACTGTGCCCTGTCACTCATCTGAATGGAGAAAGAAGCAGGCACAGTGGTGCAGTGGTCCGTCATGTTAACTACTCCCCAGTGTGAGGTCATATTAGCAAAAATCAAATTTGAGCTGTAAAGAGGGAATCCGAGCCACTGTGTCTGCATGTGAATGTGTGTGAATGCTTGGTTTTGGACATTTCAAGGACAATATTGTCCTGCCTATTTAAGGGAAAGCATAGAAGATGGGGGGCTGCTAATTCTGTAAATATCTTTTTTGCAAAAGTTGCATTTTTCCTAAAGCCACTTTGAAGCTGCAGCCTCTGAAGGCTGCAGGGAGTGGCTAAAGATGGAAGGCCACAGGCCAAAATGAGCATGGCAGCCATAACACGAGCTTCGCATCTAGTGCCGGTGGCAAAGTCAACAGGGAGGCAGAAGCAGGCTTGGGGGCGTGGCTACTTTTTTCTCTCTCTATCTCCCTCTTGCTCGTTCTTCAAAAAACAGAGTAGTATGAGTAGTGAGAGAGGCAACCAAGCAGGAGATGGCCCTGAAAAGCTTGTATGTGGCTGAAAAGTCACTGTTTTGTTTATTTATTTGAGGCGCTGCTGTAAAAGACATGCCTGCTCACTGCCTCTTGGGTTGGTACTCAACCTGCTATAATGAGAATGATCTAATGATGGCGATGTGGACATGCATAATACATATGAAACATATGCATTATGCATATGCCACACACAACAACAAACCTACATATGTGTGTTGGGGGGGGTTTAGTGTATGAGAGAGAGACTTACCCCAGCCCAGGCACAGGAAACGCTTGCGAATAAGGCGTGTCCTCATTTTGCCAATCACGGCAAGGTAAGACTGCCACGCCTCAGTCAGCACCCAGCAGAAAGAGGCCAGAAAGAAGAAATGCAGAAAGGCAGCGGTCACAGTGCACAGCCCCTGAGAGGTAGACAGGGTTAGAGGAACAGTAAGCAAAGGAGTAAGACAGAAAGAACAAGATTGAGACCAAAGGAGATAGAAAATACGAGTGAGAGGGGAGAGAAAAAGAGTGAGAGAGTGAAGAAAGAGAACGAAATTGACAGAGACAGAGACAGAAGGACAGAGAAAGCAAATAAGTAAGAAAGAAAAAAAGAGAAGAAGAGGGATTAGCAAGAGTGGAAAAAGACATGGAAAAAACTGAGATAGCAAAACAGAACGAGTGGGAGCGAGTGAGTGACAGTCTATAGATGTAAGTATGCATTCTAACAGGTCTCAGCTGCTGTTTACAGAGACGAGGTGTGCTGGAGAACGGAGATGGAGAGAGAGGGAAAGGGCGGGAGGGTCGCTGTTATTAGAGACAGCCCACTCCAACTGAAACACGCTAGGACAGTTAACATCACTGCTTCTGTGAATACAGCTACTGAATACACAGCCATTACCGAGTCCTAGCGTGGCAGCTCTGAGCCTACTTCAGTATGGAGTGGAGGGACTAAAGCACACGGGCCACTCATCTTCTAAGGCACTGATGAGCTATTCCAGTAAACAGACATGAAAAAGAGGATAAGAGGAGGGGACACTATCTAAAAGGGTTTACAAAAAGCTTAGGATCACTATGCAATTACAGTACTCAGCCACTAAGGTTAACTACAGTCTACGCACTACAAATGAATGGAGATGAGAGGGATATGGCAATTATTGGCTTTAACATTCAGTAGTGCACTCTAAAGCTAATACTTTGTGGGGGTGTAACGATACACATATTTCCAGATTTGTTTCGATTTTCTGATATGATTTTTATGATTTTTTATGATTATGTATCTGATACTAATTCTAAGGCCATGATTTGATATTTGTTTGGTATTTAAGGTCATATAATGTCTTGATGCTACAGAGCTTTAATTGTATTCTACCAAGACTGCCCATTTTGCTATGATTTTAAGTCATGGCTGTAGCCAGTTGTCTAGTTTGACCGCTGACAGGAATGTCTATAAAAGATGGCAAAATGAGTGACACTGACTATAAAAACTGTCAACACAGATTTTTTTTTATTCCAAGCCCAGCTGTGTAAATATGTGACCAAAGATGCTGTCATGAGTTATGCCACATTATGTTCAGTAATGTAGATTTAACATTATTTTTGTGGCTCGTGCTATTTTTTGCTACATCTTGATTATATCTATACCTATATCTATCTATCTATCTATCTATCTATCTATATATATAATATATATAATATAATAAATAGTCTATAACATTAATTGATTAATATAACATTTAAGTTTAATTTTTTTATGACAAACTACATTTTTTAATTAAAATAAAAATTTTATTACATTAAGGTCAGTAGATTTCTTTTATTAGATAACAAAAATTATTTCACCAAAGAAAGTTTTTACATTTATTTTATTAACTTTAATAAAATAATTCATAATTGTATGTCTCATTAAAGCAGGACAATAATTGTGACACTAGTTAATCAAGAAAACAAAATAGTCTATTAACTGAAGATATAATTGTTAGTTTTAGTCCTACAGACAACACCTAAATACCTACATTCACCGTTTTCATGTATAATATTTAAAAATTTAACCTCAGAAAGAAGAACAAAGTTGTGAGACTAGCTGATCAATCGATTAAAAACATCAACAGATAAACGGATTGCAGAAGGCACTGTAAACCGCAGCCCCATTGACAGCTATTTACTGTTCTGTTACACCGGCTTAGATTTTTCGATTCTGTGTAGAAATCGTTACACCCTGAATACTTCAGCTCACGTGCCAAATATAACACCGGGACCGGAACAGCTAGAGCAACCTCAGTTTCTTTCAGCATTCTTTGGTTTCTGTTTCAGCCCAAAGCAACTGCTTGAATTTGAGTGGCAGTGGGTTTCTCTATTCTGCCGTAGTGGCCACACTCACACCCTCTCAGAGTGATTGACACGGCTGACACAAAGCTGACCCCTGGAGGCTCCAGTAATGCCGCCTGTTCCAGCTGCCAGACTAAAAAAATCGGCCCTCGACTTGCCATTTCCCCGAGATTCTATCATGGCCTCTTACATTATGTCGTGACAGGCCAGGGAGAGCACTAACATGCGCAGAATGGCAGTGAATGGCACTGCTGCCTCTGGTGTTTCTTGGGCTAGCCTGCTGAGAAGGTCTCTTTCTAAAGTCAGGCTTTACTTGCTTATAATGAAAAGCTAATTGCTTTCCAAACAGTTCCTCTCAGGCTTCAGTGATGCTGCGTTCACATGCTGAATTGAAGGAGCTTTGGTTCTGTCTTAATGTAGAATTGGTGGTTTGTGTTTGGGTGCTTGTGGCCAAATAAATTTTTATTTAGTCAAACACTGAGGCTTAGATTTACAGTTACATGTTATAGATGAGCAGGGGTGCCACACTATGAGCTATTTGGTGTCCGTGTACCCAACTTTCCATCATCAATGCAACATTAGGGAACATCACTGCCTATCTATCACAATGTAAACGCAGCATAAGGTTTTCCTTAGGCTTTCCTGATGCCTACCTCAGTGCCTAAACCCCAAGCTAACAGGACCTCATCATCTTCACTGGGCAAATCAGGAGTGGTGACTGGAGGAGGAGCTGTACGATTGCGTTCGCCTTGCTAATAACAGTACAAACAACAAGTGGGGTGTCATTTTAGGTTTGTCAAGAATGGTATCAATTTTTCAATAGTGGTTATCAGTAACTGTAGATTAATGATTGATGGGCATGAATGAATACATGCAAATAATGAAGACAATATGCATTCAAGAGATGTAACGCTGTACTTCTCAAATTTTAGTGCATACTTGCATCCCAATTTAATGAATTACAATGTATTAGCTTTATGGTCAACATCAGCCAGTTTAGCTCTGGCTTTTCCATTTGCCACCAAGACTCAACAGTTGATGGCAACCATTAAACTATATATATTTTCTTGTTCTTCTGAACTTCAATCGTGCACTCACCTTGCTGAGTGTCTGGGACTGTCCCACCAGTATTAGCACGTTGGAGGCCAGTATGGACAGGCAGAAGTTCACCAAAATGATGGACCTCTCTGAACGAATGTACCTGAGAAGGTAACAAAAAGAAACATGTAAGTGCAATTAAATAATTTACATTATACTGATCTGACATCTGAGGAGTTGGTTCCTAACCCTGGTATGGAAGGACCTCCTGCCCTTCACATTAATGGTAATCAACAAGCCAACAAGCCCATCTTGAGCAAAAGTGAATAAGGTTGGGAAAGAAACACAAATGTGCAAGGCCATGGCTAGGAACCACTGGTCTAAAACCAGAATCACCAAAGTGTATGTATATAAATACATATACATATACACATAGTGTATACTGTGAGTGGATCAGACACAGCATGCTGCTGGCGCGCTTAAACCCGTCAGTGTCACTACTAGTACTGAGAATCATCCACCAATCAAAACTATCCAGCCAACTGCTGTGACCACTGATGAAGAACTAGGGTATGACTGTACATCTACAAGATGGCCCCGCAAGGTAGGAGTGTCTAATACAGTGGACAGTGGACACACGGTTTAAAACTCCAGCACCACTGCTGTACTGTACAGTGCAGACCTTGTGTGTCCTTCTGTTTGAAGATAATTTATAATTATAATTAAAATATCTTTCTACTACTTAATAATCACAAATGTAGATTAAATTTAAAGTTTAGTTGAGTGTTACACCACATATGCGACTTTATAGCAACTTAATTACTTAATAAAGTTACTCATTAATTCGCGTTACTTGGTTACCGTTCTCAGAAGCACTTGTATAAGAGCAGACCACACCGCAAAAAATTCAGAGTCACTCTTAGACTAAGCAGACACTTGACTAAGCGCTGTTGGCGGCCAGCACATGACGTTAGTCTCTGCTTTAGGCCATCTGCCACACAGCGGCTGCTGCTGTTTGAATCTGCACAATCCTCCGCTAGCACCCACCACATAATCCTGCCCTGCCACAGACTGCTCCTGCCGGCCCTCATTTGTTCCCAATTACAGCTAATTGCAGTTTTGGCCCAGCACGGCTGTGCCCCACGCCAGCCTCTCTAGCTCACTTTTCCCGCCTGAATAATCTGTTGTGGAAAACGGCAAAGTCTAAGAGACGAATTGCTTATGGTTGTAGTATCTGTTTTTTTTTTCTTGGTAGAGTTTCAAAAGGCCAGAAAACATGCACTTCCAGTAATAGCTATACTGACCAGCAGCAGTTCAGACCAGACAACAAACTCAGATTATGTCAGAGAGATGGTTTAAAGCTCCTTGACTAGAAGTTCGGAGTAGCCAAGAGTGTAACTGCACTCTTAAAAAAAAAGGTTGTTCAGAGTGATGCCATAGAAGAACCACTTTCTAATAAAAAAAGTACCATCCAGCAGATGCTTTTCTTAAGAAAGTCTTTTCATAAATGTGTGTGTAGATGCTTTTTACAGGTTAAAGAAAGCGGAAAAGCTCTGGGAGATGTTTGAGAACATTCTTTACCTCCAGAAGGCAGCATAGATGAGCAGCAGAATCAGCAGAGCAGTACAGGACACCCCACAGCCCACCATGAGGGGTACGGAGGGCAAGCTGGAGGGTCCCATGTCCTGTGAGAGAGAGAGAGAGAGAGAGAGCGCAAGAGAGCGAGGGAGAGAGAGAGAGAGAGAGCAAGAGAGCGAGGGAGAGAGAGAGAGAGAGAGAGAGAGAGAGAGAGATTATGAGATGTCTGTATGACCTATATTATATGTATGGACCCATATCCTAAGTTAACATCTGTTACCACTGTATTACTACACAATAATGCCCAGCTTGACCATGTGCAGAACATTTGTTCAATCTGTTGTGCAAGTGGAGGGAATGCTCAATAAAACAGTCAGTAAACAACAGCAATGAACGGGTAGTCCTTCTCGGAAAATCTCTATCATGCCCCCTGCTGGTCACACCTATCATCAGCACTTAGCAGCCTACTGAAGCAGCATCTCCAGCTTACTGATGCTTACCCGCACCTTCTACACATTGAACCAAGTTATTGACAATCAATCTGGATCTCGCCTGGATTGTCTCCAGTTGCAATTGTGAGCTGCTTCCATAACTGTGACTTTTCCTTGGACGTTTTCCTCCGTTTGTTGTTTTTCTAGTCCATTTGTTGAACCTTTCAAAGCCATATGACCTTGTCTTGTTTTCTACTGGCTATTCCCTGCCGGGACTGTGCACTGTTCATTAGCTTTGCTTTTACATCCAACCATCTTAAGTCATTGTGTTTCAATACCTAGCTACACTTTCACCAACTGTGAGGGCCAGGGGCGTGAGGTTGGTCGGTATGTACACTTTTCACCAAAAGAGTAGCTGTACCCAGAAGGAGGTGTGGGACTACAGTTCTATTGGGAGGAAAGATAAAGGTTACCAGAAACAATAAATGATGATACAGTTAGACTGATATGGGCAATAATTACTGAGTTACACAAGGGCAGTAGTCGTAATGGTGTGCTTGTATGTAGTCGTGTATTGAATGTCCGCAATAGTGACTGTTGGGTCAGTCAGGTAGTAGAAACTTGAATCATTCTGATGTCTCACAATGTCAAACCTACCTGCCAAGTTTCATTGCTGTCAGTTGATTCCTTCTGCGTGCAACTACTTGTGCCATTGTTTTTTGAGGATGAGTGTATGTTCCTAAAAAGGTAAGAGCCTAGCTAAAATGCTAAAAGCTAGTCCGTAAAGCAAGTTGTACTGAAGCATTAATCTGGATGATATATGTAATCACAGAGAAATTCAAAAGATAAAAAAACAGATATAAAAGTGTGCAAAAAATATATATTTACTGTCATTTTCACGTAAACAGCTCAACATATTGAATGGATGTTGAAACACCTATTAGCTACCTCCTTTGTTGAGTTCACAGCTTGTACTCGTTATGAAAGTGCTAGCTTGTTTTGCTGCAACATTTGGTACCTTAGGCTTATCTGGTTCATGAAAGAAGCTCCTCAGCAGTTGCCACACTTTTTCAGCTTTCTATCGTTCTCTGTAATTCCTGTACTTCTAAAATCCAGATTTTGGTTTTGGTTGGTTGGTTATTTCAGAAACCACTCTGAATGTCTTTGTTTCAATCTTCAAAACTGCATTCTGCTCAACTGTTGAAAGACTGGTGAAATTCTGCTTTCAGGTGGCACTTTTTAATGTTGTTGATATTACAGTCTAAACAGATTGAAAGGTGGATGTAGAGGAGTGTGTAGAGAGGATTAAGGGCAGAGGACATGATGGCATGTAACCAGAGCCATGTGGCCTGTTTACCTTCTCTTTGTTTTTTGTTTTTTTTAATCTTCTCACTCTCTTTCACCTCATCACACTCCTTCACTAATCAATACCAATTACTACTTACCCAAGTAATTCCACGGCTTGTACTTTTTGCTCAAGGCCTATCTAAACACAAGCTCTTGGTAGTGTCTTACTCATTCCTGCTCTCTTTTCATAGGATCGGGAAGCAAATAGGGATTTTATGAAGAGGTCAACTGGAGTGTGTGTGTGTGTTTATATGTATGTGTGTATGTGTTTACACATACATATGTATATGTATGTATATGTGTATGTATGTATACATATGTGCGTATGTAGTAGTAGTAGTACTCCTCTCTGTTACAGCTGTCTGCAAAGCACTTTGAACTGCCAATGGTATGAAAGGTGCTCCATAAATAATAATAATAATAATAATAATAATAATAATAATAATAATAATAATAAAAATAATCATTATTATTATTATTATTATTATTAAAGAACAGGGTGAAAGGGGGCTAACAAAGTATGCAGTGGAACAGATGGACTACAGTCTTGGTTGTAGAACTATAACGCACCTATATGGTAATTGGATAGAGCTGATATAATGGAGAATGAGTGTAGAATCAAGGAGGTATGTCTTGGTTCATTATAGTTCTGTTCCTTTAGAGTCTCGATTCCTCGGTCTTAGCAAGTATTTTGAGCTTCAGTGTTTTCTCTTACTAATAATACTGTGCCATCATTTATAGACTGACGCTTTAGGATAAAGTGCTGTACACTGAATTGAATTGCTTTTTGCTCTAACCAGTCACTTTAATATCCATTCCTCTCCTGGTGTGCACAGTGCAAGCTGCCATTTCTGCTCACACTGACCAACAGCTCTCATGTGCCAGACTTAACACTAACCCACATGGAGGAGAGTGCAGTATGTGTGTGACAGAGAGAGAGTGAAAGGGAATGAGAGAGAGATAGAGAGAATAAAAGAGGCAAGGGCTAGTAAAAAACAGAGGGAGGTAGTGCAGGGGTGTGGGAGTTCAAAGCTGGTGGTTTTATGAAAGTTTTATGGGTAGAGCGTGGTGGGTAGAGTTGGCAGGTGCAGACCTTGCAGGTGGCAGTGAAAAAGGAAAAGCCCTGCCAAGCTTTTATCTTTTGTCTTTAGTTTAGCCTACTTGCCCACAGCATGCTAATAACCAGCCCTATGATAGCCAGCCCGCACTAGCTCCACCGGATCCTCTAAAGAAGCCAGAGTTACTGAGGCGTCGCTGGCTGAGCACACTCAGAACTGCGACTGCAACAGGAGCGAACAAGAAAAAAGAAGGAACACAGGAGACGCAACAAAACTCAAACTTCAATCAGCCCGAATGTTGGTGGGAGATGAAGAGGGAGGCAGAGCGAGAGTGCTTTCTGTCATCTGTGGGGTGAAAGTCTGATTCGATTCCACTCAAGCTCATCAAACAGACCTAAAGCCAGTGAGATATCCCTGATCAAAATTAGCAAAGAAGCATGAAGGAACAGCTTTCATGACAATGCCTGCATGGTCGGAGAGGAGCGGGGCAGAGGATTAAAGCCCCTCAGAGCTTCTTCAGAATAGAAAGACTTCCACAAATGACTTATACTTAACAGTAGAAAGCAAAGTAAGGTGGATCATGATCTAAACAGATACACAGTGGTGATAAACTGCCACCCTGCAAACACTAAACCACACATCATCAAAATAACAGTTGCACCCAGAAGGAATCCATCAACAGGAATGAAACTTGGTGGGTGGGTTTGACATCATGAGACATTCAAGTTTCCCGCTCAACCACATATGTGATGTAAGCAAGGACAAGCCTTATCGCTGTACCTGACTGACTCAATGGCGACGATTGCGGACATTCATCGAGCAGTTATGTCCTCCATGAGTCATCCTGTTAGAGCCAGCACCATTGGCAGACAGCTGCACCACACAGGACAACAAGCACCACACAGGACAACATGCACACAGTCCGTTACAACAAATACTCTTGTCAGTTGTGTTGTGCCAGACTGTCATTAAGTACTATTTGTGTGTCAGTGAAGATGACCAACAAATCCACATGTGGGGGCATTGTGATCAGCGCCAAAATAAAAGTCACTCCACCTCCAACCCTACCGCAAATCTGCAGGAACAGTGTGAGAATATTCAAGCTACATGGGATGGATTATCACAGGACACCCTCAGGAACTCCTACAACTTCAGACTGAGACAGCTGGCATGTTGAGTTAGCCCGACGCCATACTGAGAGACACTACTTCTGTATTCTGTAGATGAATAAATATTACACATCAAAGTCTAAATTTATCATTGTTTATTGTTCCTGGTAACTTTTATCTTCCTTCCCAATAGCACTGCAATCTGACACTTCCTACCTATGCTTTTGATGGTGAGTGTAAATATTACTTGGTCATTCAAGTAGAAATAAAATCAGGGTTTTCAGTGCATCGCAACTGGCCTATCTATGACCTGCCCACCAATAAGTCGTTTCATAGTAGCTGTTGCTTGGTTGTGAAAGCTTTACAGAACACTGTCAAACTGCTATATAACCCATCAATAAGCCAGATTGCTGTGCTTATTAAAACTCATTTGACTACATGACCAAATTTCAGGGATACTGGATGTTTGCTACAGCTTTTTTGCAGTGAAAGCAAAAAAATAATAAATTGCCACAGCTTTGGGAAGCTTCTGCAACTGCTTGGTCTGAAAGAACACATGTGATGGCAGAGCATGGTTAAGCCATTTCAGCCCAAGCCTAGGCTTAACCCATGTCCTGCAAACTGGCTCATGGTGTTGGAGGATGGTTGTTTAATGTATGGTGAAAGGCAAAGGTAGAAAGCAAAGCATGATTCACATTAAGCTCTAATGATGTAGAGCAAACAGGCAATTCTGCTTCTCACAGACATCCACAAAATGTTTCCTTGTCCCTCAAGCCAAAATTCAAAATGAATTAACTGAAATTTAAAAATAGCATTTGACAGGAATGAGACCAAGTGTAGCGCTACGGGGAATCATCCAAGACCCCTGAAATGTTTACTGGCGTTTTCATATAAAATGATAGGAAATTACATGCAGTTATAAATTATATAATTATATAAATGTAATTAGGCCACCAGCTCATAAAACTGTTACACCTTTCACAATTCACTTCGAGTACACAGCAGGCTGCTGATGCAATCCTTTTTTAGCCTAGTCTGATTCAAATCCTTAACACAACATTAATATATTCATTTTACTCTCACATATGGTGGTGTATTTCTGCCAAGCAGAATGCAAAGTAAACTCAGGATCTCATAACTATCAGAGAATAGGTCGTAACAATGACACGTCAATTGCAAAAAAGCATTTTTAAGAAAATTACTTAAAGATGACATGTCTTAATTGCTAGAACTTTTTTATAAAAAAATATGCCATAAAAATTACATCATAATTACAAAAAAGAATACAATTTTTATTAGAAAATATGCTGTAAAAAACAACATGTCGTAATTAACAGAATGGATCCCAATTTATTCAGACGTCGTAATATTTTATGAGATGTCAAAGATCCATTTTTGTAAAATAAGCTAACAACGTACTACTGCTGGTTGGCAAATAGGCCAGTAGCTGTTTTTGACATGACTCTGTTTATTATTGTAATCTGATGTTGCTTTTTGTTTAGATTAACTCTTATTGAAATATTAAACCCATTTCACAGCAGCAGTAACTGCAGCAAGACGTGGCACAAGAGCCTGCAACACGAACAGCGAAACAGCTCAAAGCCTGTTCAAACTCAGGTAATCTGGAGAGCCACGCAGACCGGCAACAACACAATCAGGGCGGCCAGACCAACTGGACAGCCAGGGCAGATCAGCTGACCTGTGACACTCATTGACCCAAATATTGTATTATTATTATTAATATTATATTATTATATATCATATTGTAAGTATATTTTTCAATGTAACTGAGAGGTCAAGGGGTTTGTTTTTAATTATGCTTGGGAGCAATCCGCCCCCATACTCACAAGATTTTCACAGTATACTATTTTGGATTGGGTATTTATACAGCAAGAACACATACGTTTTTATGTTGTTAAAATTGACACCCACCAGTCAATTCTTTAAGTACAGCTCCTAGCATCTACATTCACTGTCCATTTATCAACTCCATACGCCATATAGGTGCACTTTATAGTTCTACAGTAGCAGACTGTACTACATCTGTTTCCCTGTATACTTTCTTATCCCCTTTTCACCCTGTTCTTTAATGGTCAGGACCCCCACAGGACCAGCATGCATTGTGGTGGGTGGCGGATCATTCTCAGCACTGCAGTGACACAGTCATATTGATGGTGTGTGTTGTGCTGGTGTGAGTGGACCAGACACAGCAGGGGTGCTGGACACCTCAGTGTCACTGCTGAAATGAGAATAGTCCAGCAACCTGAATTATCCAGCTAAAAGTGGCAGCATCCTGTGACCACTAATGAAGGACTAGAGGATGATTGACATTAACTGTGCAGCGGCAGATGAGCTATCCTTTCTGGCTGTACATCTACAAGGTGGACCAGCAAGGTAGGACTGTCTAGTAGACTGGACAGTGAGTGGACACAGTGTTTAAACACTCCAGCAGCACTGCTGTGTCTGATCCACTTGTACCAGTGCATGCATGTAATGAACAATAATAATAATAAGGATAATATTATTTGGAGCCATCTGTGGAAACTTTATTACAGTCACCTTGAAGGAGGAACGGGATACTGGGAAAATTCTGGATATGCTTTGAATCAAATCACCTCGTCTCCCCTCACATTCAGCCTCAGCCGTGAATGACGCTACAAGGCAAAAATTTAATCAAAAGTGCCTTCGGTGGAGAGGTCATATGAACATGTATGCCACCTCCACAGAGAGAAGGAGCAAAAAGAGAGATGGAGAAAGGGATAGGCCTCCATGGGCCAGAGCCTGTGTTCATTCAGACACCCCCAGCCTCAGGCCTCTATACCATAACCACTGTCCTAAATAAGTGCGGTGGAACTGGGGAACACGGCCACGGCGCACCTCGTCATCTGATTGGTTCCTGAGCATCAGATCCCGCAGAATTACAGAAGCTATCATGGTCAGCCTATCCCAGCAGTCCCCGGAGCGCTGCTATGCTCCTAACAAGTGCTTGCTGCGTCTATTTTCAGCCCCAGCAAGTTTAACCTACTTCTCCTGCCCCACGCGCTGCTGAGAGCCCGTTTATCCCTCGCTCTCCCTCATCCCCCTTTTATTCCGCAATAACTCATTATGACAAAAAGAAAGGGGGAGAGGGAACCGGACGTGGACGGAGCTCGACAAGGAATGAGGCAGTGGGAGAAAACTGGGCGAGCATGAGGAGGCGGAAAAGTAGAAGGCGTGATCAAGAACTCCATGCGAAAAACAGAAAACGACAAATCCAAACATCTGCATTAATCAAGCGCTTGGGACTCGGTGAGCTCTAAAGTAGGTCTCAGACCTCAGAGACACTACCGTCTGTTTAGATGCCTCGTAATGCAACGTTAGGAGACCCAGCGCCTATTTTAGCATATGCTTAGCCTGTCCTTCAGCTTCCCAGGACACTTGTTATCAGAGAAGTGGCTCGGAAAGTGGCAGAGCGGGAGAGATGTCTTTCAAGGCAGTGGGGAAGCTGAGACCATGACAGAGGCCCAAAGCTCAGCCTGGGATCCATCATCAAGCTTCAGGGGCCTTACACAAGCCCTGGGCCTGTTTCCCTCAGTGATGTTGAGTAATGGTTACAGAGATGTTATTAGAAGATCTGTCCCAGAATTGCTCTAACCAAGAACAGCACAGCCTCTACTTGGTAATTAAACATGCATGCAGGGCTGGTAAGTCTTATTATTATTAACCGGAGCTTAGTAAAAGCCAGTAAGGGAGGTTTAATATTGCTGTGGGTGGAAACAGTACAGATAAGGCTGCATTCCCATGGATGTCTTCCACTGATTATTGAACATTGTGTTAACAGAAATCAGATGCCACCAAATGAAGACTTACGCAGCCCTGTCTGGACCTTTGAACCTCTATGAGCCTTTTGGAATATGTGTCAGTCAATAGGAGGCAGGCTGGGATGGGGGTTCAGTCACTCATATCAATTTTACAGTAAGATGTAGGGAAACTAATCCCTGCTGTCAACCCACATCAGGAGCTAAGCAATCCAAATCTAAGAACTACGTAAAACTTATTGTCTGAGTTGCACAAAGAGTTGCACCCAGAGGAAATCAACCCACGGAAATCAAACTTGGTGAATGATTGAAGGACGGCCCAATAGCCAGGACTGCGGAAACTCAGAGCAGTGATGCCCTCCATTAGTCATTCTATTAGTTTGCATGCATGCAGACCATTACAACACCTCCCCTTAAAACATGTTAACATCACCAGACACTGCAATGGTGTTGACAGACTGTCATGGAGTGACTCAGAATGGTAGTGGGTCATCTTCAGTGACGAGTCCTGCTTTTGTCTTGGTGGAGACGAGCAACAAATGCCGAAGCACAGAGGTACCGAAGCATCCGGGCCCTTACATCCAGACTGTGCAACAGCTTCTTTCCCCAAGCCATCAGACTCCTTAACAACCAGAGTCTGGTCTGAACATCAAGCACATTAGTGACTGAACTGAAAACACACTCTCTCACACACACACACACACACACACACACACACACACACACACACACACACACACACACACACACCACCACCCTCTTTCCTTTTTCATTAAAAAACTACTGCTGTTAAATTCAAAGTACAGTGTTTACAGTGTCTAATGTTTACATTTACTCCAAATACGCACCACTGCTCCCACTACTTAGGGGCCGACTGCACTGTTTCCCCTCCCCTGTATTTATTGTTTGTCTTGTAAATGGTCGTGTGTATTTATAGTATATTGTCTTGCGCACTGGCACATGTGCACTTTATGTTGTATTGTATTGAGTAGTCTATTGTTCTATGTAGCACCTTGGTCCTGGAGGAACGTTATTTCGTTTCACTGTGTACTGTACACCACTGTATATGGTTGAAATGACAAATAAAACCACTTGAACTTGAAATGCATGTGTGGCAGCACCTTGTCCAGGTGCACGGTAGGTTGCCATGCATCACATGTCCAAAAGGCCTTGCGTCACTCCACCTCCACCCCTACCGCACAATCTGCAGGGACTGTGTGAGAACATTCAAGCTACATGGCATGGATTATCACAAGACGGCATTAGGAACCTCTACAACTCAATGCTTAGACATATGCATGATGGCTAAAAGCCATACTGCTTCTGCATGTGTAGCTGAATAAATATTGGCCATATCAGTCCAAATTTATCATTATTTATTATCACCTAGTTAATGAATAGCTGTATTACTTCATGGTAGTCAATTCTTCAGTCAGTTCAATTCATACAGAGTACAATTTAGTAAAGTGATACAACAGCTCATTGGTGATGTAACAGCTCAAGATGTTTCTATAGGCATCATGAAATCTACAATGTGGAATATTTTGGCAGATGTGACGAACGGAAAAGGAAAAGCTTAGCCTTTGTGTCTGCATCAACATACATCATGATGTCATGGCAGCGGCAGGGCTAGGAATGTGGCGGCCTGGCTCAGAGGGAAAAAAATAATGTATTAACAGGAAGAAAGTTCACTCATGATGTTATTTCCAGTGAAAGGAGTTGACTTTTAAACCATAATAATGACTTTTGGGCTGAAAGACTTTGAGAACTTCTGGGCTAGCATCAAAAAAAGGAATGCATTAGCACCAGTTTTACTGCAGAGCCCCTCCGGAACAATAAATAAATAAATAAATAAATAAATAAAAAAGACCTTGCTGCATGCTTCAGTGCCTCTGACTGAATAGGCTCCTGAACGCTGCTTGATTTTCACTTAATTCTAATGGCATGCATTACTGAGGTGATGGGCGGGAACACAGGGTTAAATACATATGGTCACATGCCACTGGAACATTTTTTCCCTGCTGAGCGTGTCGCCTTAATTTCAAGTACAAAATCTTGCACAGTGATAAGGTCGCCTCGGCTCGGCTCTGACTGACATACTTTCAGAGGCGGACAAGCGACATGGTTTTAAGAAGTGCTTTAGGCCAATGGATTTGGCAGAGTTTGCTGTATTTACATGACGTTATGTGATTGGACTCTCTAGCCCCGAGCAAAGGAATCTCAGATGCCAGGTGTAACGTGACAGTAGCCTATCACTGTGTAGAAAGTGTGTCTGTGTGTGTGCGTGTGTGTGTGTGTGCGTGTGTTTCACATATTTGCACAGACTAAAACATCTGCAAAACGTGAATTCAATGACAGACCGAGGAAAACTACAGAATCTCATTATGGTTTATTTAGATATGGGTATGTATCATGAGTGTTATGATGACACTGTAGCTTCTATTGGGGATCAAGGCATCACAGCCAGTAAACTGCACATAGACTCATAACTCCAGCTGCAGCTTTCACAACCTAAATCTACACTTACCTGCACTTTTTAATTTTTCTGTTTAAATAAGATTCACTGTTTCTGCTCATGCATCCAGCTGCAGTGTTAGGGACCATAACACAATTACCTGGAGAAACGTTTAGCATAAACATTTTACATTGTCAAGTTACACATTTAGAAACACTGCTTCACATGACTTGAATGGCTTTATGGCTTTCATAATAAATTTAAGGCATTTTCCTCCCACAGTTTTCTTTAATTGTTTATATAAGATTCTATTATTTACAGCAAATATGATTAAATTTACATTTACATTTACCGCATTTAGCTGACGCTCTTAACCAGAGCGACTTACAAGGGTATTCATATTACAGGTAGGCCAGTGTAGTGTTAGGAGTCTTGCCCAAGGACTCTTATTGGTGTAGCACAGCATAGTCACCCAGACTGGGAATCGAACCCCAGTCTCCCACATGTGGTGGTGGCTCTCCGGTGGGTAGCGGTGTTATCCGCTGAGCTTCACCAACCACCAATGTTAAATGAACATAATAATGCATTCATTCATTATTTTACAAAATTGTGGTTATAATTTCTGTATGAAGTAAAAGGAATATATAAATGTGCTTTACAAATGTGATTTGACATAAGTTCATTATTATGCTTTTAACTATATTTGTTGTAAAAAAAAATCATATAAAACAAATTATGGAAATAAAATCATGAAAATGAATCATGAAAGCCATAAGAGTATTTTTGAAGTCAAGCAAGTTGAGACATTAAAAATTTGTCAGGTACAAATTTGTTAGGTAATTGTGTGACGGTCCCTAACACCTCAGCTCAGTGCCCAGGCTTTACCTCTGCTAACTATAACAATTAGAAAGTGGAGTTTAGTGAATGAGCACACCTCTATACATTATCACAAATCCTAAAACCTGTCAGGGAACTGTAAGCCTGCTTGTGCACACTGTGAGCACATTTAAAAGGAAACATGCACATGATTAAAAGAAAACGACCCCGCCGTGAATGAATCGTTCCATCATCAGTCATGGGAATGAATTAAGAAAAACAGGTGCACAAATTATTGTGCCCTCCATAGCACAGTGTTTTTCCAACTCTGGTCCTAGAGGCACCCTACCCTGCACATTTCAGAGCATCCTCTGCTTCCAACACACATAATTCAACTCATCAGCTCCTTAAGAATCTCTGCCCAGGGCTTTGGACATTCATTCCACATTCTTTCCTCTCTTTTTTTTTCTTTTCTCAGTGAGGAGCTTCTCTTAAACAGCGACACATGCTTTCAGACCCATAGCGTTAAGTTGTATTCTCTCAGTGGAAGGATGGACAGAAACAGGATGTTCCCAGATCTAAAAAAAGAGTGGATCTTGATGTTCTCATTCCCTTTTAAAGATGAAAGCTTTAAGTGCTGTTTATCTGAAGGGGACAATTTTGGTGGTCTACCAGCTCTTCCAGATAGTTGGTAGGAGTTCCATCGTTTTCTGTAGAGATTTTTTGGGATCTGGTTTTGGAATCCCCCGTTTTATGCTTATTGTCCTTTGACCTTCCCCTATCCTTATGCCAATGGATCATCTTATGTATAATGTCACATCTGCAGGTCTGCCTGCCTCTGTTCCTCCCGACTCAGGGGGTGGTCAGATGACGTCACGCCTGCAGGCTCACGCTCTGGCTATCCTCCTCAGTCTGGCCTGCCAATCCACTGATTGCGGCCAGCTGCTATAGGAGCATATAAGCCCCACATACACTCACACTCACCACAAAGCTTTGCCTATTCTATAGCACTTCAGATCGTTTCTATCCTGTTCTTCTAGTCACCCTGTTACCGACCTCGTTTGCTTTGAGCTACCCTTCTCACTTATCCCTTACTGTCTTTTCGTCTGTATTCTGATCTCCGGCTCTCGACCCTTTTTATGCTCTTACTGATATTTGGCTTAGCTCTCCTCTCTTATTCTAACTGCCCTTCTCGGACTGCTCTCCTGGTTTTTCGACCCTTGCTCTTTCTCTTGGTGTATGACCTGGTTTTGCCCCCGTGTCCTGCTGTATCGATCTTTGTTGTCCCGTCAAGCTTCTATTTTGTGTATTTATGAACTTTTATGGACTGGACAAGTTTCTAGATGTAGGACACATCAGTGTTCATACGCTTTTGCATCAATGGATTGTGCAGTTGGGGCAGATTTGGTGGATGCCTTCCCTGGCACAGTTCTGAGGAGAATTCCCTGTAGACTGGGATATTAGCCATTGCTGGTAGACCCGTATGACCTTACGCTTCCATACACCTGCAGATTCAGCTACTTCCATCACTTTGGCACACCCAAATACAGTCACTCCTTTTAGCCAATCATTACCATCTGCTGTGGACCCATTTTCCACACATCACGTTAGATGTTCACAGAACTGTACCACCTCTTCTCAATCTAGGAATCCCACCACACACACACCATAGGTATTTAAAGCCCAGCAGCGTCAGCAGGAGCCTGAAGTTACTACCACCTTAAATCCGCAAGGTAATTTTTTGTTTAATTTTTTTTTTATATTTCATAAAACCGCAGTAGACATGAGTAGGTTCACTGGTGGTTCTGGATAGTAAACAAATGGCTGTGTTAGCTCCGTAGACATCACAATCCCTGTTTCCCATCATCTGGTTTTGCCCCCGTGTCCTGCTGTATCGATCTTTGTTGTCCCGTCAAGCTTCTATTTTGTGTATTTATGAATCTTTGGCTCAGCAAGCGTCGCTCACAGTTCTGTGTCGCTGACATATAATCACCCCAGAGATATCACCTAAATAACTTAATAGTCTTAATGGGAATTGTAAGAGGTAATTAAATAAAAGGAGCAGCACTGTTTAAAATCATCCACATGGGACACGCATGATGCTACGTTCTGTAATTCTTTATGTACGTGTGTAGCAACAGGGAACGAAAGATGTGTCAACAAGCCCGAGGCAGATTAGTCCACAATGCAGATCCCCAGATACAGAATGGCCTTCGTCCTTCAGCCAGCCAGCCAGTCATAGAGCCTTTTAGCATGCACGGCAGGCTAGTCCTCTGGTGCAGGACACAAATGTGTGGGTGTCTGTTTTAGGTAGTAGGGAGGTGGTATTGAAAGACTTCAGTGGCGGCGGTGGTGATGGTGTGTGTATGGTGATGTGCGCGTGCCTTTTGTCTCTACTTGAACGCCTCTCATTTGATCTTGTACACCAATAAATCAGCTCTAAGCCATTATGTTGCACAGAGAAAGTGACACACGACAAATTGTTATGGCCAAAAAAGCCACTATCCACTCACTGCTTACGACTCCCATCATCCATCATTGGCTAACTGATCGGCATAGAACTGAAGCGCTATGTCACCAGCATGGCAAACACTAGGCTCTTGAGGCTTGCAGTCACTGCAGCACTGACAGAAGTCAGCTTGCGCAGCCATTATCTCAGTGCTTTAAATATAACATATCCGTAACCCCAGTAAATAGTTACTGCCCAGTCAGGCCATGTCGATCTGTCTGAGGCAGGCTTTGCAGGAAATAAACAGGATTAGCTGCCGATACCCCCTCCACTGTAAACGGCCTGACAGCATTGGCTTAATCCGGCCCCCTCCCTTTCTTTTCTATTAAACACAGAGGTTAATCCAGCACTGCATGCCTTTCTCTCCCACAGCCCCCCTCTGCCCCGAACACCCAGCTGTGGTTAAGCTGTTAGCATGGAGGTTAAGATGGTCATTTTCATGCTATCAAACACCGAACTGAAACATTGTAATACAACAGTTTTGAGAAAAGGTTTTGGCCTGCAACAATTTATATAAAATGGGTCCATTTCTTCCAATTTGCTAGAAAGAAATGCACCTGTTTTATGTATCATTAATATTACATAAGCTCACCAGTCACATGTGATTGAAATGTACCTAATAGCGGCTAATACCTCCACAAGCACCAATAACAGCTGTGATTGGATTGGGCATGGACTGGACAAGTTTCTAGATGTAGGACACATCAGTGTTCATACGCTTTTGCATCAATGGATTGTGCAGTTGGGGCAGATTTGGTGGATGCCTTCCCTGGCACAGTTCTGAGGAGAATTCCCTGTAGACTGGGATTTTAGCCACTGCTGGTAGACCCGTATGACCTTACGCTTACATACATCTGCAGATTCAGCTACTTCCATCACTTTGGCACACCCAAATACAGTCACTCCTTTTAGCCAATCATTACCATCTTCTTTGGACCCATTTTCCACACATTGCGCTAGATGTTCACAGCACTGTACCACCTCTTCTCAATCTAGGAATCCCACCACACACACACCACATGTATTTATAGCCCAGCAGCATCAGCAGGAGCCTGAAGTTACTACCACCTTAAATCCGCATAGTGACTTTTTTTAAAAATATTTTATAAAACTGCAGAAGACATGAGTAGGTTCACTGGTGGTTTTGGATAGTAAACAAATTGCTATGTTAGCTCTGCAGACATCACAATCCCTGTTTCCCATCATCACCACTGTAAAGAAATCAGACTCTACAATCAACTATTTCACACCAAACCACTCTGAATGACTTTATTCAGATTGAAATTTGGAGACCTTTGAACAATTGTTCACATTTGATTTCGAAGCAAGAACAAATACTTGCAAAAATATCATTAGCATGAAAGCTATGATCAATTAATCAAATATTTTACCATATACAATTTCCATGGTATAAAATGCTGTTTGCCTAAGCAGGAGGGCTTTCTTACCCAGATTTGTTCATGTTTGGCCCAAATGTGGTCTGCAGAGGTGTAAACACAAACTGCAGTTCATCTGTTTATTTGCATAATTTGTCAAGACACCCACAGGACCCCCCCAGAGCAGGCATGGGTGATGGATCAAGATCAGCAAATGCAGTAACACTGACAAGGTGGTGGTGTGTTAGTGTGCAATGGTGTCCACTCACTGTCCACCAAGACTCCTGTTCTGTTGGTCCACCTTATGGATGTAAAGTCAGAGATGATAGCTCATTTGCTGCTGTTTGAGTTGGTCACTCTTTAGTTATACATCAGTGGTCACAGTGCTGTTGGCAGAAAATTTTGGTTGGTGGACTATTCTCAGTCCTGCAGTGAGCCTAAGGCCAGCAGCTCTACTGTTGTGTAAATGGGTAGTATAAGCATCCTTGTTAATAGGACTGCCCTCTAGAAGTCGACGAGTCGAATCGTCAGTCAGAGACCCTTTAAGTCAACTGAGAACCTTGAAGTCTACTGACTACAGTGACCTTGTTTTTTCGTAAAACAGACTAAAGCTTACAAAAATGCACAAGAACTTTAAGAATTTAAAAAAGACATTATAATAATTATTAAAAGAGGAATAATACATACATATTTAAAGTTCTAGCTGGGCTATGACGCATGCTTGCTAAAAAATTTTATTCCACATGACAACATGCGCTGGAGGTTCACCACTGAGGGAAGCTAAATCTGTGAAGCTGAGAAACACAGGTGAAACCATGTCTCAGAAAAGGTCTGGAGGAGATTTTGAAGAAAAAAAATCTGAACACATTAAACCTAATTCAGCTCGCCATTTAGTCAGACATCGTACACTGCTTCAAACGAGTGAGTTGACTTTTGTTTTAGACATAAAGGCTGTTGGAGGTGAAGGAAAAACGGAGCGGAGACGTTTGTTTTATTATAATTCCCTTATTTTAGAATCTAAATTACAGATTTCTTCATTTATTCATCTACAGCTAGGTTTATTTTTATTTAAAGATAAGTACAGTCACTTAATACACCTGCCGATAAACGAGAAATAATTATTACAGCTCGGGTAATATAATAATTAAACAGTTTCAGGACTACCATTCTTCTCTTCATCTAAAAATAATTTAAATATGGACTAATCTGGTTTTATTTAGCAGTTTATTATTTATGAGAGATGAAAGACGAAGGGTCCTCCTACTGAAGAAGCTGTTAGAAGTGAAATTAAAAAGACTATAAGCTATAAGCGCTAATGTTTAGCATAAATACGAGCTGCTGCCCGACGCTGTATCCTGTTATTAAATCAGGCTCCAGTTCAGACTGATCAAACGCCATGTCTCTTTTAGTTCAGAAATATGCTCCTGTGACTCTGCTGACTTTCTAAATGAGGAGGACATCAGATCTGAAACGTATATAAATTGATTTACTGATTACTAGATAATGTACATGGAGAAAAAACATGAACAAATAGTCAAATCGTTGGCCACGAAGGTCAAAACTGACTCGGGTACAGCCTTACCTCTTAATGCTCTAGTTTGTTCACATCATAAGTAAACGCTGCTTCTCTAGCTGTGTTGGTTGGAAATGAAAATATAGTCAAATTGATGTGCTATAAAAATGCATGCTGTAATTGTATTACCATCAAAGAACATGCAAGGCCTTAAAATATTATAACATAATAATATTTGCATCACAATGTGTTTCGGCATTGCCATAATTCTGCCTATAATAATTATCCTATAATCTCAATTACAACCCCACCAATAACATGGCAGCCTTGCTTCTAAGTTGCCTACTTCATATTAAAATATGTATATGCAGCCAGCGTGGGGAAAACAGCCATGAGACCAGCCTCTGGTTAATGCAAGTTACTACACAGACAACATGGCAGCGTGTTTTGAAGGATACAAGGCAATGGCTTCTCATACATTATCCAGTCTGCGATATGCCTAGTAGTAGTTCCTCCACACCGTTGTGTGGGTAGTAAAGCACACGAGACATTCGACGTTGGCCCATGAAGATGAGTCAAACTGTAAACAGCGCAACTGATGCAACCCCTTCAGAAATTTCACTTCACCATGTTTGCCAACTGTGTGTAGCGCTGTATTCACTTCTCTCTGTTTTACTTTTCAAAGCCATAAAAGCGAGGGAAAAAAGAAAGTAGGAATAAATTAAGCTGTAGTATCTGTCTTCTGAAGTCTGCTGTTAAAATGCCTGCCACTCTCCCCATGAACAGACTTGTTTTGTTAGCATAATCACAGTCTATTGAAAGTTTTAGCCCTCTGATAGAAGTGAAGAAAAAAAAAACAGTGGAGAAAGCTGTACTGCTCCAGCCCTCTCTCTCTCTCTCTCTCACTGCAGGCAGAACTTCTGAAAAAAAGAACTTTATGGTAAAGGTCTTTCCAGTTGAGCGGAGTGCTTCACTGGTTTCTGGAGAACATTACTGATGAAGATGCACTGACCTGTACACAGCTTGGCTAATGGAAGGAAAATGATTGTGCACTAATGGTGCTGTTTATTCCCCCATCTGCAAATGTCACCAAGCATTCCAGCAGCAGGCAGCAGCCAGTGGGCTTTAATGCCAGCTTCAAAAGGGAGGGGCACAATTGATAGGTGTTGATTGGCAAAGTTAGCCTACAGCTTCGGGTCAGTGTGACAGGGACTGTTGCCAGCCAATTCCTTTCCACTTTCTATCGGCTTTATCTTTGGAGGCCAGTATTCTATTTGTAATAGTAGCACAGCACACGTAGCATAGCATAACAGAGCCGCGATTGTCCAAAAGGGCTTGTTTCCATATATTCAAAAATGTCTGATTTGTAAATGCATTATTTTAGGATGCAAAGAACATGCGGGACACATGCAGGATGCAGTAAAGGTCAGATGTACAGTATGTCTTGTAAATCCACATGTGAAATAGATTGAAGCATTGGTTCTCTAATTTGTGGGGCTAACAAAAATTAAAGCCAGAATAGATTATTGTTGTTTTATTGCTTGTTGGCTTAAACATGTCATGGCAGACGTCATAAGCTGTTATGAGCTGTTATGAGTCGTTATGAGAGATCAAGTCCAGTAATATGATGGCCCATGTGACAAACTGTCAAGTCATCTGCAATGCCAATAATCAGTAACGAAAACCTGACACAGATGTATTACTGAACTAAATCTGTTAGGACAACTTATGGCTTTTAGCTTATGACATCTGCCATAACATTTGTATGAGAATTGTTATGGCTACGCCAGTGTTATGTAAATATTATATTGCAATACTAAGACGTTTCACAATACACTACATCCTTAACACCACTGGCAGAGAGGAGAGCCCTCAGCAAGCTGCTGAACATCATGGACAACGCTCACCATCCTCTCACTCTCATCCTCCACCGCACGATCATCAGGCAGAGGAGCTCATTCAGTGGCAGACTGCTGTCCCAGTCCTGGTCCATTGATAGACTCAGGAAGTCCTTTGTCCCTCAGGCCATAAGACTTTTCAACTTCTCTCAGTTCAGCAAATGAAAAACTCTGTGACACTCTTTCATTCTGGTCACTCCAACGGACACACCCCCATCTCTGCACATACTCCCTCCTAAATGCCCGATCACTCCAACGAGCACACCCCACATCTCTGCACACACTCCCTCCTAAATGCCCTATATCTATTTATATTGTATTATTCTACCCCGTTCTGTACTACTGTTTACGTATCCTGCACTGCTAAATTATTTATATTACTGCGTACTTGCACTGTCTATATGGCTGACATCAGTCATCTTCTCAATCTCAATAGATCTATCTATTTATCTATCCATCCATCCATCCATCCATCCATCTATCCATCTATCCATCCATCTATCTACATTTATCACAACATTTTAGACTTTCTGAGATTTAATAAGCTTTAATAATAGAACTCCATCATGTTTCTGCTGTTTACATGATGTTAAGAAGAGGACTGTAAAAGATTTCAGCAGCTTCAACTCAAAAATGCAAGTTTAAAAGCCATTATAAAGATTAGAGTAATTCAAATTCATATTTACTCCTACTTCATGACTGAATTCCATTCTGCAAGTTGAATTGACTATACAGTGCTTGTAGTTTTAACTTACTATATTTAAATTACAGATTACAAATTCTTGCTGGTCATAATTATTGGCTTCAGGAAGTACTGACAGATGGTTCCTGGCAACCTCCATATGCATAGAATTTCTCTCCCTCTTTCTGTTATTCTTCCTATCCTTCAGTTTAAGTTACACCAGCTGAAGTGGGCCAGGGCTGAAAATGAATTGAATTAGGTGTAGGTGGATTTCTGCAATCCAACATCTCCCTAAGTACAACTTAGTGTGGTTAACAGGCATTTACAGCCAGCAGCAAAGTGGCTCAGCCGTTCTCCTTGGAATAGAAGATACGCTCAATGGAAGGTAGAAGGGGAAGAAAACATAAAGAAAGTAAATAATAAAATGATAGGCAAATAGATGTTGCCAGGAGCCAACAGGAAGTACTTCCTATAACTTAAATAAGTAAGTTAAAGTCAATGATTCAGACGAGCGACAAAACCAAGTCATCGGTGTGTAGAACATCAGTTAACAAGTCATCGGTACTCATAACAAAATTCACTTGACTCATTTAAATGTCCATTTCATTAAAGTAACTGAAATCCTTACATAAAGACTAAAAACTCATCACAAAACTTGATTTGATAAGTTAAAGGAAGGTAAGAAAAACAGGTAAAGGAAAACAGGAAGTTGTTGACAAGTGAGATTATCAATATAATATTGAGAATATAATGTCATATCAGTCAGTAAAGCACTGTTGCTGATATTTTACAGCACCAAGATCTATATCTGTACTGGTCCCGTAATTTTCTTATCAGTCAGGCCTCTGAACAACCTGCCTACAGCTTAACGGAGAATTTATACTGGAATTAACACAGGTGATTTCACCCATTGTGAGGCAATTCAGCCGAACTATAAACAGACACATTTTTCCGCACCTGCAGCGTAATAAATACGTTTCTATTTCCCCTACATTATTTCATTATAACTGAACATAATGGCACAATTACAATCCATAATTGCGTAATTTACATGTGAGGTAGGAGGAAGCATATGTTTTTATATAGACAAGCAAAAAGCAGAATCAGAGCCATTAAGCCTGACAGATCCAGACAGCCATGTTTGATAATGGCCCAGCATTAGATGGAGTAATGAAAGGAAACAGCAGGCCTTGATGCTCTTGTTTCAAAGGGCTTTTCTTCCCCAGAGAGAAGGAAAAAAAAGCAGATACACATGCATGAATGACAGATCTTCAAAAAGCCCTCTAAATTCAGGCAACCCCAGGGCTGATAAGTAAGCATTTCTCAGAGAGAATAGAGAGCTCAGAGTTATATGGAGGTGTCAGTGCCAGAGTTTTCCTCTTGACCGCACTAGCTACAGTGAGAACTCCATCAGCAGTCTTCTGTTTTAGCTCCTGTCTGCTCCCCCCACCTCCTCAGTATACCACTGTTGTTTTCTCCCTGGCTTTCTAACACCTCTCACTTCACTGAGCCTGTACGTTTTCCCTCTACGTCTCCATTCTCACATAACGTCTCTTAATAGTTTTCGCATTTGGGCAGTAGGGATGGGCATGCCTATAGAAACATGCATGCTGTGGTTCTAATTAGGGCCCCAGTGTAACCATATACTTTTCAAAAGCTTTTTGATACAGCCTGGGATATCCTGAATATCCATAATGACAAAACCAACACTACATCTTGAGTGATTATTTGTCTATTTCTCGGTGTTGTAAAGCGGTATTGTTGTTAGTAGCTCAGCCTTCGACTGATGCTTTGGATTGAGCCTGTTGACCAATAAGAAACTGTGCTCCTGTCTTCTCAACCAATAAGAGGCTGTGTTTCTGACTAATCAACCAATCAGAGACAACCTTGCTAACTTGTCCACCAATCAGAGGCTGTGTTCGTGAATTCTTGACTAATCAAGAGCTCAGTTCTGTTGTAAGCAAACTGTTATCATGCTAGCTATGCTACTGGCTAATGCTACATGGGTTCTCTGTACCTACTTAAGAAGCTAAATAACTCTAGCCCTCACTGAGTCATTACTAACAGGATGACTAATTGAGGGCATCACTTCTCACTGAATATCTGCAGTCGTGGCTGTTGGGTCAGACAGGTACAGCAATAAGGCCCATCCCTGCTTATGCCATATGTGCGCCTGAGCATGAAACTGGAATCATTGGTCAAAGCTAACCACCAAGTTTCATTCCTATTGGTTGATTCCTTTTGGGTGCAACTACTGAACTCACTACAGCCCTGTTCATTAATGTGTTATACTGTAAGTCCTTATGACCTAACAAATAACTATTAAAGAAGAAAGAATTCATTCTTACCATATAACCAGGGTGATTTTTTTTGTTTATGTTTATTCAGTGACATTCCCAACAAATAGGTGTAGTGCTTCTGAATGACTTATAAGGAATTTGCATGCATGCTGTGGAAACGCTGCTGCATTTTTGACTAATGTTTTTTTATGCAATTGAGGAAATTCTTTTTTTTTTCCCCTAACCATCCATCTTTCTCTCTCTCTCTCTCTGTGGGTGTGTATGTTTGAGTGACTGCCACGCTCTGCAATGCTCCCTCTGGCTGAGCTCAGTGAAAGCAGCATTGTTGGCACTAGCCAGCTGTGCATGGTCCAGCTCCTGGGTGACAGTGACTGGCCGCTGGCTCCACTCTCCCCGCCCCATATCGCTCATTCCTCAGGGCTAATTTCCATCTCCCAGCGTTCCCTTCTCCTGCCGTGCATATCAATCACTTTAATGGGGGTGCTTTCAGGAAGAGAGAGAGGAAAAAAAAAAAAAAAAAACACACACAACATTCTACCACGCTAAACAAAAGTGGGTCATCCTCTCTCCCACTGGTGAGAAGGGGAAAGAGAGAGCACGAGAGAGAAAAAGCATGGGTTTGGGCTTTGCTAGACGCTGGCCATATGGTGGGTCCTCCATCGGTTCAGCGCCGGGGAGTGGGTCAATGCGATAAAAAGAGCAATAGAAATTAATCAGAATGGATAAAGGGCAGAAAGGCCACATCGTTTCCAGAGCCTGCTATTCGTTTTAGGAGACTGAGGATATGCGGCTATTGTGACTGACTTCAAATGTCTCTGGAAAACACATTCATCATTCACAAGCAGACTTGCAGACTTCAGTGAGAATATATTCACTTAGGGCTGTGATGGTGAGGAGTTTTTCTGACTGTAGAGGAAAAGCCACCTATCTCCTACAGACCCAAACATACCCAGCTAGCGCCTCAGCTAACGCTACAGCCCAGTCTTTTTTAGCTCACTATCAGAGAGCTGCTAAACAGATAGCACATGTGATTAATGATGGTGAATTAGGTTTCAACGGCAGATAAGATTAAAAAAAAATGCTCACCCCCACATTAGGCATCACATGATCAGGATGGTGCGGTAATGAAGTTATCGTCACAGAATTCAAGATGCTATAGTAGCTTAATAACTAGTTACACATAGAGCACATTCCTCAGAGCCATTTTTCGAACGTGCTTTGGATTAGACCATTCAGAATGTCGAAAAGCTATGCACCATGCATCGGACCTTCTGTAGTGCCAATCATTTACTGGCCACATGTGCCAGCTGACAAGAGAATCAACTGTGTGTGTTATACAAACTGGCCACTTGGGGTGTTGTTTATGGGAGAGTGTGATCAATCAGGTGCGACACATGTGTTTGCTGGACATTTACGATAATACGGAACAAAGCGCATCCCATATTTGAGCTGAGTCCGGGGGGGTGGATTGTGATCATGTGTGTGTAACAGACGTGTATACGGAAATACGGAAAATCGCTTCCCGCATTGGTTTAATACAAATAAAGGACGATGCCGTATTTTACGGAATGGGTGAGAACCCTATTGATACACCATAGTTCATGTAGCCAGGTGGTGAACTATTTACAAATATCTAAGGTGTGTATCTTTAAGAGCCCCAATCTGAACTCCTGGTGCGCTGCAAGAGGAAAGGGTGGGGCTTGGAGCAGAGAAGCTCAAGGCTCAAGCTGGAGATAATTGGGTGCTCCATTGGCAGTTATGAACCATCACCCTGTTTGTATTTCAGCCTTAGTGAAACTTCTTAGCCTTTTTGAATTGCTGCCCTTTTCACTTCCTCAACAGGCAACAAAATTACATCTGGCAGATTTAAGTGCAGAATTTCTATTCATTTGTTGAGTTTGTCATATTCAAAAGCATACAACATCAAATTGGAAATTGCACAGGCCACGTTGCATGTTGCATTATTTTACAATCTATTTAATTATTAAAAACCAACAATAATAGTGCAATAAAACGTCCACATTATGTTCACTACAGAGGATGTGTTAAGCTCAAATGTTTGCATACAACTGTAAATAAACAATGTCCTGAAAGTGAAGTTTTGGCAAAGCAAACTAAACAATATAATTATCTCACATCTTCTATACCTTCTCACAAACTAATATTAAGATTGCCTGCAGCTGCCGTACACATCATTATTCATGATTATTCAAAAGTTTCTCAACCAAAGAGAAACATAAAACAAAAACAAAAAAATGTTAGGGAGGCGGGGATATGAACTAGGATGAAATATCAAGCGGTATATACACAATGTGAATGGTGAGGTCATGGAACATAATTTGCCTTTTTGTGGAAATTATTTTAGATTTAAATGAAACAGACCATATCATGACACAGCGAGAGATGTCAATATACACAAATAAACAAGTAACTGATGCAGAAAACCACTAGTGCACACACTGATTCCTCTGCACTCTCATTTTCTAGATGAACCTCATGCAAATGAATAAAATGACGTCTAATCTGACAGATGTGTGCTGTAACTGATGTGACACAACCACATTCACACTTTCAAACACACTCAGTGCAGCAGATGTGCAGCAGATACACAGCAGACCACTTGATGAAAAAAATATTATAATCCCAATATTACAATTTTTACAGCATATATATATTTATATGTATATATTTAGCAATACCGATACCTCCTTTCAGTTTAGTGAATATTTGTGATGGACAGACCAATAGAATTTGCTTAGAAATAAAACCTCCATTGCAGGTTAACAAACCTGTTTCATCCTCCTGTAAAGTTTGATTTGGGAGGTTTGTAAGGTAGGCTGCATAATTCCATAAGCGCTATTTTACAGTTTAAAGTCTTCACTTTTATTCTAAAGTAAAGCATTAAATTAAAGATGAGGAAACATTCTATGAGCGGCCATTTATGCATTATTCATAATTGCAGCCTATTTATACACTATTCATAATTGCATTGTCTATTACTGCACTATTCTTATCTGCGTAGTACTGTACATACTGCATATATACTCTCGGTCATGTCTCTTTACTCTGCATACTTACCATTTTTTGGCATATGTGCTCTAATAACATGTATAATGTACATTGTATGCGCTCCATTCCATCTATATACAGTATGTATATTAAATTGATATTAACATCTATATTTTTCTACCACTCTACTATCCATGAATGCACATATTGTAACCTTTGCATCACTTGCCATAATTACTTTCTTGCACTTTATATGTAACTAATACTGTATGTTGCTCCTCTGGTTAGATGCCAACTGAATTTTATTGGCTCTCTAGACTTTTAGACACACACATATATATATATATATATATATATATATATATATATATATATATATAAAAACACACACACACACACATTATGATTATTAACGTTTAGCAGCTGTAGTTGGCAGTCTTTGAACTCTGGAGGTGATGCTGCACCCTGTGGCTAGTTGATCATGTGACGCCCACCCACTTTCCACCTCCTGCCAAGGTCATGAAGAGCAAAGACTGCCTGCATCCGGATGCTGATGAGCATGACGGTCCTGATCTTTCAGCT
Organism: Prochilodus magdalenae; assembly: GCA_024036415.1. Taxonomy (NCBI): domain Eukaryota; kingdom Metazoa; phylum Chordata; class Actinopteri; order Characiformes; family Prochilodontidae; genus Prochilodus; species Prochilodus magdalenae. The sequence goes on along the minus strand of JAMWET010005451.1, from coordinate 429,747 downwards.
CAATACTTCAACAGCTCTGACAGTGAAATCATTACTAAAGAACACCGTATTTACCCTGTTGTTTACCGCGAAACACAGCACTGCATAACGCTCATCTCATTAGCGAGCCAGACGTCCGCCCAGCAAAGATGTAATACGAGACAGTTCTCTGTGATATGACTCTAAATGAAAGTGGTTCATGTTGTAGCAGAAAGAGCCACAAAAAGCTATAGCTCCCATTGCCCCATATGACAGTTACTGTTGGAGATCAGTGTCTACAGTCAAGGCGTTCTTCAAAGCGATTTCACAGAAGCATTCTGGTTCCCTAAGGAACCTTTTATGGAGACAACTTAATTAAAGAGGTTCTTCAGGATGGCAGCTAGGCCATGAGCTAGACCAGAGCATAGCCTGTGTTAGGTGTGAAGGTAAAGGTGGCACTCACCGGGTCTTTAGCTTTCTGTGCTAACACTGCAAAGGTGGAGATCTTGCTGCAGAGACATTTGGTGTGGACTGCCGGGGACGGGAGTGTTTGGCAGCCCTCCGTGTCCCAGTTTTCCTCGCCAGCCTCTCTGTTGATAGGGTAGGGGGAAAACATACATGAGTGTGAGAGAGAAAGAGAGAGAGAGAGAGAGAGAGAGACAGAGAGAGAGACAGAGAGATAAGTGATTCAAAGAGTGAGCTAATTGAAGTGTTCAGTAAGCAATAACATGGGAAAGCACCGGCCCTACAGGAAGTGTGAGTTGCATTTTGCAGCTTTAACCGATAAAATCTCACTAATGAACAGCACTCAATCTGACCCCCTAACTCTCACTCTCTCTCCACAGCCATGTACACTATTCACTCTCTGGCTCCATTTCTCTCCAGACTGCCAGAAAGCAGGGATTAATATCATGGTTATGCAACACAACACTTACATGATACATAAACAATGTTTATAATATCAAATTATTATGATGGAAAACTGATGAAAAGTTGCTAATGTGTGTATCGTTTTGGCTGCAGAAAGTTTTTTGTGTCAGATTTGTCACTAAAAAAGCAGAAAATAGGAAGAAGTGCATATATCAGCTCCCAGCAGACACAACGACAATGGATAAAAAGCAGTCTACCTTTCCAGACTGTGCAAAAAAGCTCATTTTGCATCCACTCTTTTTGTGTCGTCACAGAAAATACCCCGCACATATCTGCCTATTCAGTCTACAGCAGTTTAGCTCCACCCAATTCACGCTAAAGCCGGGATTTAGCCCAGATAGCTTTTTGAATGGGAAAACTGGAGGCATGGCAATGCAGAGCAGCCACACGTGAAGGCTTGCTGGAGAATGACTGTAATGCTGCAAATCAGTTGGTTTTAATTATATGGGCTATGTATGGTATATGTATTGTTGTGCTCTGTTTTTGGGCTAAGAGGCTGGTTAGTAGGGTGGTGTGACTACCTGTGTACTAAACAACCCCTGGTGTTCAGGGGGTACCATGTTGGCTGCATGCTGTAGCATAACACTGTTTGCTACTACACTAGCCATAGCAGCACTAATGCTAGCTTCACTGGGAACAAAATGTTAGGTTTACCCATTCTACTTTTGGAAATGCTCTTCTCTAGTTTGGTAATGTGCTCATCCACACATTCACTAAGATCTTACTTGTCTCCTCCTCTGTCATCAGTTTGTGAAACAACTAACAATTGATCACCCCCTCCCTCTCTCTGTTTTATGGGTACAGCAGAAAACAATGAGCTTCCATCATAATTATATCTTCAGGAACTCCATGGAATCTTGATTTTGAGGCATGTAGGGGGTCTGAGCGGGGAATTAGGGGTCCCAGGCCGTCCAAGGACTGCCTGTTTTCTGCACGTTGGTGACTAACATAAGCAGGCAATGCATGGTCGCAGTTCACCTGCCTGCTTCTCGGCCTTTTAAGCCAGCACTCCAAGCACAGCCAAGTTCTCCTTTTGCTGCTTAATAATAAAAGAGCATTTGCCCCCAAAGCTGACACCACACCGGTGTCAGAAGTGGGATAGCTTCCCCCATCAGGCTGGAGAGAAACGGTACTGTCACAAACTTACAGGCACACAGTGGCTGAAGACCATGGGAGGATAAGCATCATGCACGAGGAGCGGCGGCAAAGATGGTGAAAGAGGTCCCGGTTGTCATAGTCATCCTACTGGACACGGACAATGCTGATATATGCATTGGCCTTAAAGCCACAGCAACAAAAAGAGCTCATTAATAATTCAAGGATATAGAGAGGTCGGCTAGTACAAAATAATTAAGACTGATTTTAACACATGAAGCCACACCCTACAAGTGGCTCTCAGGACAAACATAAGGTATGGGCCATTTGGGAAGATTTGTGTTGCCAAGAGATCAAACATTTATTTTTTTTTATCTTTTTAGTGCTTTCAGATAATAGGAGTCAAAATCACTTTGCACTCATGATGCTGTTGCTGCTTCACCTTGACGTCAAGACAGGTTCTTCTACTCTCCTGGTTTATTTATTCAACCTTGACATGTCATTCGCTCGTGATCTTTCCAGAGTGAGGTCAATAGGATGTTGGGTATGATGTGAGATACGCTCACTTTCTTTTTTGCCGTATTTGTCTATTCTGCTGCTTCTTTCCACATACTATAGTATCAAATCGATGCTTCTCAGGCATGCACAGATCTACAGTGTGCATGTGCATCTAGCACCGATCAAGCACTGCAGTGGCAACATTCACATAAGCAATTTGCTCCCAGTTACAAAAGTGCTTATTCAAAAGTGTAGTCATAAGAGGAGTAAATGAATGAACGAATGAATGAATACAAAATAAATGAATGTTTACATGTTACTTTGAACTTGGAGTGCTTGGAAACACATTAATGAGCATCATCATTGTTCACTTTTACACCCAGCCTTCCCACACAGGGTCACTTTTGTATGCCCACTTTTTATATCATATATCAATTTTTGTTCTCATAATGATCTCAATTTAAAGTCCGCTACTATTCGGCATGCTCATTTGTTCATTTTTAGCTCCATCTCAGGCTCGCTCACTCGCTCGCTCGTTCCTGTTATTAGGCACAGCTTGGCCTCTCCTCTCACTGGTTAATGAGTTTAAAGCCTGCTAATGAAAAGTTTGATGTTCAGAGCAATTATGAACATTCAGTCCTTTTAATTGTACTAGTCTAATTACCAGTCTCCTCACAGCAGGCGTGTGTATGCCCAGTTGCACTGACACCGGCATGACCGTCACAAGGAGACCACACTTCTCTCACATCTGTCTATTAATAATCATGCGCTAATTAATTACAGTACATACATGAAAGAGCATGCAGAAAGCATAAGAAAGGAGTTTCTCAAGCAATTAAAGCAGCATTGAAAAATGCCTAATGCTCATTAAGAACTTCATGCATTCATTGTGGAAGGGTTAGCATTTTTATTAGCAGCTTTACATGAAAGGACACTTTCAAGTGAAGGTCATGGAAAACTGATTTTTCCACTCAGTTTACCAAAACAGAAGAGCCTGATGAAATATATTAAAGGGCTTGGCGTAATACATAAAGGCTCTCTAGACCATATGGTCTTTATCCTGTTTGTAAACAGAGGTCCGAAAATAACCCATCTTAATTGTGCACTTTTGTGATGTGCAAAAAATTTATATGTATAAATATTATATATAGGCAGTTTAGCACAACCAACTGATTCGGCAGGTACATGTAGCAATTTTAGCGTGGTCTGCTTCTTTAAAGAATCATAAGACACAGCATAGTAAAAAAGGTTAAAGGAGCAATATGTAAAATGACAACATTAGAATATATCACAATTAACTACAATTATCAGAAGAATGTAAAGAAATGACTATTTTGACTGTAGGTCAACTACATCTATGCATAATGTTGCATCTATTGAACTAGCATGCTAACCAGCCAGCCCCAGTCAGTGCTATCTGCAATAATACTCTGTACCTGAAGAGGTCATATGGGGTCAGGGTGGCATCGGTCTGCCTTCATTCAACACGTAAGCAGACTTAGCACTGCCTGCTCTTGGCAAACATTTTAAGGTAAAGACAGCAAATGAAAAAACAGATGCAAAACAAGAGTTAACATAGACGTAGCCTGCCGCCAATGGAGACTCTCTTGGAGGGTAATAGGATGTGGTTTGATGCTAAACTTGTTCTCTTGTTCCTTCTAGATTGGTAAGTAATGAAGAGGGAGGAGAAAGGCTATGTGGGGTATGAACTGGACAGATTGTACCACTGTATCACCTTACATATTGCTCCTTTAATGAATAAAGAGTTCATTGCTCATGTAAAAATAAAAAAAGACACAAAACCACAGAAAGTATGGTGCATGGGCCTGTTAACGCATACAAATCATCAAAGACTCACATATATATTAAAGTACATGAAAAATGTCTGTGGCATTTACACTCTAAACAACCGTTCCTGGTTTTCGACCCCACTTACTATGTCAGCTTATACACAGAGCTTCCTGAAACTGTCACAGAGAATAAAGTGGAAGGATTACATTTTTCACAGTAAGAGAAGGTTAGAGAGAGAGGGCGGGTGTGGGGGGGGTGACGGTTTATATTCCTCCTTCCGGCAGAGTGTGAAGCTCTCTACAGGAGGGCCTCTCACCATCTCACTGACATTTTAACTCTGCTGCAGCATCACAGGCAATTAAAGACACAACTCCACTGAAACAAAGGGCACATCTCTGATTCACCCACTCCCACGCTCACACATCAGGGTGCTCACACCCACACACACACACAATGTATGCACATACATTATTGCTTATATCTTCATCTAAATCGGCTTACATTAGCAGAACACCCCCCCAGGCAAGCTGAGCATTAAGGGCACAATGGCAGCGACTCTGAGCCAAGATTTAATCTCTGACCTCCTGAATTATATCTCTCAGTAAGTTCTCAGACTGCGGACTACCAGCATATACATAACTAATAATCATAACAGAGTGAATACATCATTAGACACAAAGTTTAAGACTGTCTTTTCATTACACGGTTGAAATATTATAACATGTTATTATTATTACATATTGCATGCACATAAGGCTTATGAGCTATCTGTGGTTTACTATACCAGGGTCAAAAGGTCAGTATAAATGAATGAATGAATTTTGGCAGGCATTTTTTTTTTTTTTTTTTTTGTAAATTGAGGTCATTCTAAAAATCATTTGTCTTTGGCTGGCTCCATAACAGGGCTTGGACAATGAACGCCACTTGCAGTGCAGTTTGCAGGTGACTGCTTATCTACACGTGCACAGGTATTTTTTAAACCAGGGTTTTCCTCCTATAAGAGCACTAACACATACTGTCAGGCGCTGTCAAGAACATGTCAAACCAACAGCCAGGGATACAACACGAATCGTAAAGCCATGTTGGTCAACCACAGCCCTAGCTGTGTCCCAAACCATATATTTAAATGTGACACTAGTTACTAGTGCACTACTGTACACACTATTTATTGCTGTAGTATGCGGTTTGGGATACATCTGTTCTTCAGTATAGTGTGGGAGTCCCTGTATACTTATGTGTATGCATGCAACTAGTCCTGGTAAGGATGCTAAAACTAGTACAATGCCCACACACAAAATCGCCTCATGTACAAAGCGATACACGCGCTGGCATCAAACAAAAGAGGCAACGGCCACTCAACATTACGAGCCAAAAACTCACTTTGCCCTGTCTACACAACAAACACTGAACAACACTGAGTTTCTGAATATCTTCATCCAGGAAGAAGGCTGGTTTTCAATGACCTAGCACTCTGTTTGCCTGTCGACGAAAGGCCAAAACGCATACAGAAAGCTGTGTGGACCAAGCTTAAATAAAAGCTGACTCTCTTGGCTGGAAAGCTAATGAGGAATGAAACCAACACTTATCCGCGATGTTGTTTTAATGTCACCGCACGTATTCAGGTCTTTTTAAAAAGCAGTTATCCACACCAGCAGCGTTTTCAACAATCCACTCAGGAGTGCATGCCAGCCCAGCAAGGGGCAGTCACTTTCTGGCAACATCATGCCTGAATGTTACCAGCACTGCAGACCTTTTACCTCGTTTACACCTGGTCATGTCATGTGACTAGTATCTGGACTGTGTCCTGATTTAAGGTCACATGCATTTACACTTGCTATTTACATGCATCTCTGGTTAGTCGGACTGACATGCGGAATATGCAAATCAGCTTCTTACAAACATCTGTGTCCTCAGTGACCATCTTCCCCGCAGACAGTCCTAGTCAAGCAGTGTTTTTTTATTCCTTCTGGCTATTCATATATGATAATGGAGAATAATTATGGCTAATGATCTCAAATCACCCTTAAATTGGTGAGCACACAGAAACAGCCATTAGTCATATTAGCAAGAGGCAGTCAGACTTCAGACAGACTTCTGCATACTGAATAAATAATAATAATACAGTCATGCGCCAGTGATGCCAGAATTTTCAAAACACTAAAATTGTTTCCAAGATACATGGAGATATGTGTAGATTGAGATTTTGTTCACCACCAACCTTTCCTACACCTAAAACTCTTCAGATCTACACCATCATGCGAAAGTCACGATGGTTTAAAATGGCAAATGCTGCTGAATTTTGAGCCGCATTGTCAACTGACAAAATGTTGCAAAAAGCATATTTGCAAAATACAAACAGAAATGTGAGTGTTGGTCAAAAGCTCAGAATTGTAAATAGGAAAGTGGTTGGTGTAGTGCAAGGGACAACACCACTACCTGCTAGTGAGCTACCACTCCATACGGGAGACTAGGGTTTGATTCCCAATCTGGGTGACTACACTATGTTACACAAATAAGAATACATGGGCGAGACTCCTTAAACTACACTGGCCTGCCTGTAATACAGTTTTTATGACCTGGTATAGGGTCAGGTCGTAATGAGACTGGGTTCTCTCCCCAGACCTCTGGCAGACCAAACAGCAGACACCACTGAAAACCAGAAAACTGAAGATTTATTTTCATCAAAATGTTCAAATGTAAGTTGGGATACTGGGTTTAGGGACGAGAAAACACCAAAATAACAAGCAAAACAACTAAAGGTCCCAAAATCTAAATCTAACTAAACAAAACTACATCTAAAAAACAAAAACAAACGCACAACAGAGAATAACTCCAACTCCCTAACTTAGAAACAGGAGATAAACCTGCGTCTGATCATGAACTCTATCTATGGGTCGGCTCTATCTTGCAGTTACTTCCTCCTGGACTAATCAGACTGATGTTCTTCTCCTGTTAGTTCTGTCTTTCTCGTCTCATTTGGGTTCAACCTAAGGAGTTTGGGTTCAACCCTTGAGCCTGGTTCTTCTCGAGGTTTCTTCCTTCTCACAGGAGTTTTGTTGCCTCTGGCTTGCTCAAGGGGGCTTGGACCCGTTTTTTCCCCACCCCCCACCCTCAAATGTCTGTACATTAACTTTGTGTTTTTTTCCTTCCTTTTCTTATATATAACAAACTGATTCTCTGTGAAGCTGCTTTGAGACAACGTTGGTTGTAAAAAGCGCTATACAAATAAGCATTGATTGATTGATGAACTTTAACAAAACCAAAATAGTACCCGCCCCCCTCCGTCCCACAGAGCTTTACTAACAAAGCTTTTACAGAAGTTTTACAAATAAACTGAAGTGAAGAGTGGTGAAGTGTGAATGTCTCCTCAAGATGGCCTCTTGATGACCCCTTATGGCCCCCTAATGGTCAGCCATAGACCTGCACACAATTGCAACAATAAGGAGACATGCAAAATGGCTGCTGACAGATACTGAAAAAGGCTATTATGACCAAGGGTCGTAAAAAACAATAGACACTCTAAGTCGCTGTGGATGGTAGCATCAGCTAAATGCTGTAAATGTTAATATAACTGACATTTCCAACTGAATTTCTCCACCTATTTCAGCAAGTGAGGAATGAGATCGAAAAAAATCGACATTGAGTATTTATTAGACTAAAACCGCATTCACACTATGGCGACGAAATGAAGCTGTTGTTTGCCACCCTGTGGGGAACTGCATGGAGTTACACAGCATGTAGAAGCAGCAAAACGTACAGCTGATTAAACTGTGACCTTGTGCTACACAGGCCCTTAAACACACAACAGATGATGGTAGGCTATTTTTTGTAATGCCCTTTTTTGAATAATCAAATCATCAAAACAGTTCCTGTATTGGGGTGATGGCAGCATTGAGCGCCAGAGTAGATCTTGCTGCACCGGGTGATGCACAAGCCTTATTTACAATGGGCAGAATTTTAATGTGTGACCCAAAATAGATCCCTATATGCATTTTAGGAATCGGGCAGCGAATTTGAGGGCACTACAGTCTCCCACAATGCCTGCTTTAATTGGCTGCCCTGTATTTTGTATCACTGAAAAGGCAACCAGGGCAGAAACTCTACTTACTGTATAAAACAATGAATTCCATAAGCTTTGTTTTCATATACGGCCAAGGAAGTGAACTGTCCACACTCAGACACCTCTACAAGCTAAAGTACAGATTTGTGCAGTGTCTCCAGCTGGTGCTGTGTGTGATGCCGCAGATTTTAGACTCTCAGAGTGGAGAGCAGGCGTGTTCAGAGTGGTTTGTAAGTGGGCCTGAGCCCAGCAGCAGTGTGGGCTGGGAGCAGAGCAGGGCCACATGGCGGGCCTCTGTAAGGCTGTGCTCTCAGTTCAACACAGACGCTCTCTCCTCTCACAACATTAGTCCAGCACCTGCTGCAGATTAACTCTGAAAGTGTGACATATTCCACAGAGATTACCCAGCTCCGCTGGGAGTCAGACCACATCCACATCAGATGGGAACGCCATAGCACAAACAACTGCATGCGTGTGCATAGTAAACTCAGCTTAATTCATTAAGACTAAATGTTGATCTGCTTTTAAGCATGCATCAGTATACACATACTCACAAATGCTCACATATGTATACAGCCTGTCAGAAATCTGAGCACAAAAATTGAATTTCGTCGCTGTAAAAATGAATCTGCAGAGCAGGGATGGCAAATTCCACTGATTTTCCATTCAATCCCATACCAAGCAATACAGAGGCGAATCTCCAGATACCATTAATATAAAGTTTGTGATTTCTTATGAATCTTTATTGAGTTACACATACAGAAGCATCTCAGGCTCTCAGTATGGGGTTGAGCCACCATATTTGCTAACACAACATGCCAGATGTATCGGTATGGAGTTGTAGAGGTTCCTAATGGTGTCCTGTGATAATCCATCACATGCAGCTTGAATATTCTCACACAGTTTCTGCAGATTTTGCGGTGGGGTTGGATGTGGAGTAGCACCAGGTCTTATTGACGTGTGACACGTGATAAACTGTTTAACTGTGCTTAGCGCAGTGCCTACACACATCGTTTATTGGCCGTCTCCACCAAGACAAAAGTGGGACTCACCACTGAAGATGACCTGCTGGCATTCTGAGTCTGAGACAGTCTGGAACAAAACCATTGCAAATTTTTGGTGGTGCTGATGTGGTGTTAAGGGCAGTTGTCATAACTCGTGTCATGGAGGACTCATGGAGGGTATCACTGCTCGCTGAATGTGGCTGTTGGGTCAGTCAGGTACAGCGATAAGCCCCATCCTTTCTTACATCACATGTCAATCAATCAATGTTTATTTGTATAGCGCTTTTTACAACCAATGCTGTCACAAAGCAGCTTCACAGATAATCAATTTGTTATAAAAAAGAAAAGAAAAGAAAAACACAAAGTAAATGGTGTGGAGGTGGGGGAAAAACTGTGTCCAAGCCCCCCTTGAGCAAGCCAGAGGCAACAGTGGCGAGAAAAAACTCCCTTGAGTAAGGAAGAAACCTCGAAAGGAACCAGGCTCAAGGGCAGAACCCAACCTCCTCAGGACTAGACAGAACTAACAGGAGAAGTACATCTATTAGATGTGCGGCCGAGCGTGAAACTTCATTTTGCATGTCTCACAATATCAAATCTACCCACCAAGTTCCATTCCTGGTTGATTCCCTCTGGGTCCAACTATTATTTTAATGATGAGTGTATTTTTGGGAAATGCAGCATAAGAAGTTAACCTCAGGAGGTCATTTAATATAATAACAGCTATTCATTATGAGATTTTTGTCTTATGAAGCACAAAGCATATCCTCTGAAATGTCTTCCTTGGCATGAAAAGCACGAATCATCTAAACAATAATTATTCATCTAAATAATAATTAGGTGTTTTTCCCAACTAATGGGTTGGCTCAGTTATGAGATTAAGTGGGACACTATTGACTCTCACTGTTGAGCTGCTAGTGAGTATCAAGATGTAAAGGCGGGGTGAGAAACCCATGCCATGAAAATAATTCACACCTCTTCACAAAGACTGGGCAAGCACTGGGATAAACATACAGTAAATGTGCAGCTTGCTTCTTATCAAACAACCATGCAATAAACAACTGCTACAATCAAAAAACAAAATATAAACACTTTACAAAGCCTTCCAGTTTCATAAGCCCTGCACATTTCTAGCATAATCTATTCCATCAGTGTTACTGAAGAGAAACATGAACCTGATCAACTGAGAGACCTTCAAATCAGAAATTCCACTTTGAGCGACTGTGAAAATGGTTTGTAGCAGCAACTGAAACTGTTTTGCCCTAAAAGGTGGTTTAAGCACCTGCAAGGTTTGCAGGCTTATGACTAGCATCACAACAACCACAAAACAAATGTGGGATTATTCCCACAGAACAAGACTGCAAAGACTGAACAAGAGTCTTTTACAGAGCTCAACAAATTTCCCTAAGCTAATAAAATCAGACCACGTATCAGCAGATCTATCGATATTGATACCAAACTAGCCCCACCCCATGGGCAAGACATTTAACCCCCCCACCATTGCTCCAAGCTATGCTGCTCTGATGGCAATCTCCCATGTGTGTGGATTTCAATGGTTTCATGATGTTATAGCTCATATTTGACCATTCAGTGTTTTTTCTACCACACATTTATATAAGCTGATAATAATTACAATATTTTTGATATGTTTAATATGTAATACATATCTTTTAATAACTCACTGCGAGCCGATAAGGAAAACTTGCTAATTTGTATTTAAAACATCTTCAAAAGCCATGCAATAGCACGATAAACCTGAGTTCCTGAATCTTCAAAACACAATGTTAGACATCCAGGGGTGTTATTCCCCTTAGCTACTCCTTTACCACATCTACCCTTGTTACAAAATACTTAGCAAATAAAGTTCTGTATAATGCAATATCAGTGCAATCATTCGCAGGCCTCGCTCGGTGGAGTGCCCCTTCAGAAGCAGGAGATCTGAGCCACCTCTTATTCCAGGGCTTTTAGACTGGAGCAGAGAGAAACACCAAGAGAACAGTAATCTGGGTGTATCTCATCAGACATCACATCCCTCAGGTGGAAAACTCAGAAGGATATCAAATCAATAGTGAGTGAACCAGCAGGTTAAAGAAGACGTTTGTGAAATGTTCTGAACTGTTCAACGGGAGACAGAAATGCTTTGCAGTGCCACTTCCACACCATCCTAATCAGCATACGTTCTTATCTTACGCTCATTAAGGTAAGGTATCGCAGGGTTAACCCCTTACTCACATTCGTCACATTTCCTGTAGAGAACATGAAAACAAACATTCATCTATTTTCATTAAGCAAATGATGAACAGAAGGCAACACAGTGACACAGTGTGTAGTACTTCCACTTCACAGCTAGAAGGGCCTGGGTTAGATTCTTGTCTGGGGCATCCGCAGTCCTGTCTGCGGTGAGTTTGCATGTAGGGTCCTGTCTGTGTGGGTTTCCCTACGCAGTCCAAAGACATGCAGTCAGGTGAACTGGAGATGCTAAGAAGATGCTAAATTGTCCACTAGGTGTGAGTGTGTGTGTAAATGTGTATGTGGGTATGTCTGCATTGTGATGGTCTGGTGGCCCGTCCAAAGCATTTCCTGCCTTCTGTTCAATGAGAGCGGGGATAGGCTCCAACACCTCCCATAACCCAGACGGATCTCACTAAGGAAGTGGCTTACAAATGAATTAATGAATGAAGGAAGGATGAACAGAAATATATGTAAAGAAAACTTAGAATTGCTTTTTATCATTCCTCTGATTAAAACAAGTAAAACACAGTGTTCAGATGATGGTGTGAACTGCGTTCTGAATGTCTGCACATGCGTGCTTAGAAACAATACCATGCAACAATAACTTAGAGCTTGTTTTACACAGCGACAGAAAACAAGGTAGAAAAGACAAAGCTCCCGCAGGCTGATCCACTTCACTGTGACCAACTTGGACGTACATACTGTCCAACTACTCTTAAGTCAGATTTCAATGAGAGAAGTCCCAGACTCTGAATGCATCATGTCAATACCCGCACATCACCAAAAATAGTTAATAGAGTGATTATTGTCATTTGTGTGTGTGTGTGTGTGTGTGGCTTTTACCCGGTCCTCACTATAGGGCAATTACAAGAATGTGTGTGTGTGTGTTTGTACTGACATAAAATAGCCTTGTTACATAAAAAATGACACTGAGAAATGTCACAAAATGACATTTTGTGATTTTTTCCCCTGTTTATTTTAATGTGAAATAGTAATAATATAAGTCTTTGTACAAGTTCTTCTGGCCATATTACTCAATTGGGGTTTTTCTTGCTATTATCCCATATTGCCATGTTTCAGCTACAGGCCCTTTTCGTGAAGCACAGCTTGGGTGATGATACCTGGCCACAGCTATCTTGCTGTCCTGACCAATAAGTCTTACGAGTGATGTACAAACATGTGACTACATGGCTGAAAACGTCCTACACAGCCCATAGCCTATGTCAAGGGTATCTGCAGTGGGCCGGTTTGGCTTGTACTAGTGAAACTTCAGCATGTTGAAAAGACAAGGGCTTCAGCCAATGCAGTGAGTGCAATAAGTTCACAAGCTGACGGGCATTGGAGAAATGCAGGCCCTTTTAAACCCTCAATGATGCCTCGCTAAATAAGGAAGTGATCATTCATAGGTTCCGACAATGTTGTTCAATTTTGAGATGTCGATGGAGTTGTGTGAACTCAAAAATGTTTATTATACATTACTCATGAGACGTAGGGAGAATTTACACTTTTATGGGCTCCTCTATCATCAGATGGTTGCCAAAATGAGCTTCTTTGAGCTACTGTTCCTGAATGGGTAGTAACTTTGCACCACAGAGCATGTTAACTTGTCCAATGACTTTGCATCAGCAGCAAAGTCTGGAAAAAACCCTGCTGAAAAAAACTTAAACTGGCAGATGGGAGTTCCAAGGCCATGCCTACTTTTTTGCACGGTGTGTTAAAAAAAGAGTACTGCTCATTAAAGCAGAGACAGCCTGCAATTCAGTATTAGATGATAATTTATTAGATTTTGATTTGAAAACCTTGCAATATTGAATGTTCATAATTTTGGATCTTTATTGAAATTACATGTTCCATATTAAATTAGCCATCTCTTAGAGTAGTTCTGATTGTTTTCTTTCCCAACATGCAATCTCAACATTACCATGTCCCCTAAAAAGAGTAAACAAAACAAAAGCCAACCCTTTCTTTTGTTCTTTGGCTGATTGTATCCTGAATTTCAGTCATATTTCCACTGCATTTAAATTTTATTCTATCTCAAGAAGATAGAAGTGTCACATGTACAAGTATGCAGAGTATGAAGGCCCATCAGTCCATGGGGAGCGCAAATGACATCAGTTTCAGAGGGCAGAGTTTAGGTGGAGGTCAAACCCCTTTGTGAGGTGACGCATGATTTAGTGCAATCTCCATATATTCAGATGATAAGTTGAGCAGTTACTGCCCTTTTCTAAGCACGTTGAGACAGTGGGCAGCGCTAATGAAGGAACCCAAAAAAAAAAAAAATCAACCTTAGAACATACGCTCACACACGCCCTCACGCACAAAATGCCATGAAATGCCAAGGCAGTCATTTTTCACACTTGTGTATGCAAGGCCAACTCCACTATTCAATTAGCCCATGCTGTGATAGGCGTAATGAAGCAGCACAGTGCCTGGGCCCGTCCTTTTCTGCTGCGTCCTCTGCACAAAGCGCCCTGCGAGGGCCACAGACACTGTGATTAAACGACCAGATCAGTGTCAGCAGGAGCCCACCTCTGAAGCCCCCCATTTGTTTTGTTTAAAGCTGTCTGATGGGTGGTAGCCGGAATACAGACTGGACTAAATTGACTTCAGCCCCTTCATTGTTCTTCTAAACAAAGCTCTTACAGTAGCATTTGTGATGAAGGGTCTCTTCATGTAGAAAAGCAGCAACATTAGATAAGAGGCCGTGTTAGGAGAGATTACACTGGTAGGATCATCTTGAAATGGAAGAGAAGCAGAGGGAGGCTGCAATACTGTGGACAATGAGGTCACACATACAAACATATCACAGAAGGCAACTGGTAATCTCGGTTATGCATAAAGAGCTATAGACTACATATGGTCAGGGCCTAGAAGTACACAGGAATATACACATGTTGCTTCATGCTATATGTGCTGACACTGTGTCTTTAATTAGCATTCATTTTGCAACGGTATGCTAGTTGTTTGTATGGCACAGTGACTGAAAACTACAGTGGAATAGCTGCGCCAACAAGCTTGGGAGCACAAATTTATCTATGAAGAGATAACAGCATCAGTAATTGGAGCTCTACTCAAATTTGTGTGTGTGTGTGTGTGTGTAAATATATATATATATATATATATATATATATATATATATATATATATATATATATATATATACTGCTCAAAAAAATAAAGGGAACACTTTGAAAACACTTCAGATCTCAATGGGGAAAAAAATCATGCAGAATATCTTTCCTCATATAGACTGGGTAATGTGTTAGGAACGAAAGGATGCCACATCGTTTGATGGAAATGAAAATGATCACCCTACAGAGGGTTGAATTCAAAGACAAACTGAAAATCAAAGTGAAAAAATTATACAGCAGGCTCGTCCATTTAACCCTAACTCCACTGCAGCAACTCAAAATGGTACTCAGTAATTTGTATGGCCTCCACATGCTCCTAATGAGACGACGAATGGTGTCCTGGGGGATCTCCTCCCAGATCTGAGCTCCTGGACACTCTCAAGTGTAACCTGGTGGCGTCGGATGGACCGAAACATAATGTCCCAGAGGTGTTCTATTGGATTTAGGTCAGGCGAGCCGGTGGGCCAGTCAATTGTATCAATTCCTTCATTCTCCAAGAACTGCCTGCATACTCTCGCCACATGAGGCAGGGCATTGTTGTGCACCAGGAGGAACCCAGGACCCACTGCACCAGCGTAGGGTCTGACAACGGGTCCAAGGATTTTATCCTGATACCTAATAGCAGTCAGGGTGCCGTTGTCTAGCCTGTAGAGGTCTGTGCGTCCTTCCAGGGATATGCCTCCCCAGACCATCACTGACCCACCACCAAACCAGTCATGCTGAATGATGTTGCAGGCGGCATAACATTCTCCATCTGTCAATCCTGGTGTTCTGTGGCAAATGCCAATCGAGCTCTACGGTTCTGGCCAGTGAGCACAGGGCCCACTACAGGACGTCGGGCCCTCAGGCCACCCTCTTGAGGCCTGTTTCTGATTGTTTGGTCAGACACATTCACAGCAGTAGGGCTCTGGCAGTGCTCATCTTGTTCCTCCTTGCACAAAGGAGCAGATACCGATCCTGCTGAGGGGTTAAGGACCTTCCACAGCCTTGTCCAGCTCTCCTAGAGTAACTGCCTGTCTCCTGGAATCTCCACCGTACTCTTAAGACTGTGCTGGGAGACACAGCAAACCTTGTGGCAATGGTACATATTGATGTGCCATCCTTCAGTAGTTGGACTACCTGTGCAACTTCTGTAGGGTCCAGGTACCGCACCTTGGTACTAGTAGTGACGCTGACCCAAGTCAACTGCAAAACTAGTGAAAATCAGTCGGAAAAGATGAGGGGGGACAAAATGTCAATGACCTCGTCCTTTTAAACCATTCCTGTTTTGGGGGGGTGTCTCATTGTTGCTCGTCTACTGCACCTGTTGTTAATTTCATTAACACCAAAGCAACTGAATCTGATTAACGGCCCTCCCTACTACTTAACTGACCAGATCAATATCCCTGAAGTTAAACTGAGTTGATGCTATACTCTGATTAAAAAGTGTTCCCTTTTTTTGAGCAGTGTATATGGGGTCCTTCAGCCCTCAGGCTCACTCCATCATGTGGCATCAAGGCTACACATTCATTCTCCTGCTCCCCACACTGGAGGGAGAATCAGTTCATAAGCGCATGATGCCCCGCCTTCTGATTCGGCACACCTGTGCATGTGCACACTTTTGGAGGGAAAGGCAGCGACTCCACCCCACCCCCGCCACAACACTCATGTGCCATAAGCAAGGACGGGCCTTATCACTGTACCTGACTGACCCAACAGCCACGACTGCAGCCTTTGGCGAGCAGTGATGCCCTCCAAGAGTCATCAGCACCCTAGGCAGACAGCTGAACTACGCAGGACTACATGCACGCAGCTCGTTACAACTTGACCGTTGGGTCTTCTTCGATGCTTGTTTTAGTGGAGACAACCAACAAATCTGTGTGTGGCACCATGTACATGTGTACAGTATGCACTATGACATTGACTGTACTGTGCAATAGCAGCCTATTACAGATATATGCTTACACAAGAAGCAAAAAAAAAAACTGTGACATGAATATGTGACTGGTAACAGAGCATGTGAGTAGTGGTTTTGGTCAGCGCTCTCATTGCGAAACCGTGCCAGTATTGTTCCATCTGGTGAGCCAGACAGTTCTATATGTCATGCTTGCTACCTCTATGTGGCATGAGTGATGCAGCAGTGACTGCCACAGCTTGCACACGATGGTCATTCATACATAGCATCTGCGCTGCCTACATACCGGAAACTCTCACCAATCACAATAAAGTCCTGCAGACATCTCGCAGAGTAAAGATTCGTCTAGTGCTAGTGCGAAAGATGGTTCTAAAAGCATGTGTGTTTGTTTACCCTCATCAGTTTCCAAGCCTGTATCATCTGAATAAAGCCAGGTGCAGAATGTTAGCCAGTTTTCGGAGTAATAACAGCCATAAATTTAGATATTCTGTAAATAAAATGCTCAGTGTCTTGTCCATGCATTTAAGACAGAAAATAAATATCATAGGGATTAATCATATGGAGCAGACACGCAGCGGAGCGGCTTCTCTGACGTGTTAGCAAGAAGCAGAAGAGTGATTATGTGTGCCATTCCACTCCAGTTCCATGCTCTGGTTATGAAACACGCATATCATTTGATTATGGGTTATGCTATGTTTACCTTTGCCCATGTACCATGCTTCTTTGTAGGGTTGCATATGTTGCCATGCTGATAGGTGGCAGGCTGGTCACTTAACGTGTGAATAAAGCATCCAAGGATGCGCAGCACGGGTTCAGCATGTATATATTACATTACCATTGTCACTGGGGAATTTTCTCTTTAGGGCCTGGCTTTTAAAATACAAGTGCTGACCTATCAGGCATTACACAGCGATCCCCCACCATAACTCACTGAGCTTTTATGTCCGATTAATAACGTGAGAACTTTAAGGTCTTCAAACCAAGGGCTATTACCTGTCCTCCGAACCACAGTAAAATCAAAGGGAGCCTGGGCCTTTCCAGCTTACGCCTTAAAATTGTGGAATAATCTTCCCATCACACTTTCAGTTTTGGTTCATGGGTTTAAAATACGCTTATATTTTCTCTTGCTTTTAGAAGTTACTAAATTCCAAGTGGGGGGACATACCACATGACCCACATGGTCATTTATGCACAAACAACAAGCACTGTGGCTATGCATATATGACTATGGTGTGAATATATGGCTTGGAAATGCATCATGGTATTTTACCAAGAATGCACAAGCTGATGTGAAAGTATAAAGTGAACACCTTAGTAAGTATGTAGTATTTGTAGATAGACCCTTGGGGGTCCTTCATCTCTGTGGTCCACACAACACTCATTGGCTCTTTCCTGATCGCTCAGTTCAGTTTCATCACTTATCATCTCACGTTACAGACTCACTGAGGCATTAAAAAAATCAAACATGTTTGAAGGTATCGGAGGAACTCTGATCATTCGGATTGCTAAATGTTGACTCATTTCCCCTCTCACACCACAAGATCAACCACACAGCCAATCACACCCAACTTTAAAATATTACTGCTGATTTATGGCTGGTTTTAAGAGGCAGAGATCATTTCACATGCGGTCCACAATGCATGTGAGTTGGTATAAGGATTCAACAGTTTAATACTGTCCAAAGAAAAACAAGTATCTCCAAAACGGCAACTTTAAAGGAGAGGACACACCCTCATTTAATTTTAATATAAGTCAATAGAACCAGACTCTTTTTATTAATTTGTTTACAGTGTAAACAGCAGCTGCTGTGTTCAAATGGTGCATAAAAGTAAAAATCAACAAAAATGAAGATATATGTTTTTCCTTGGAGAGCAATGAGTTTCATTTTTGGGGATGTATTTCTGAAATTTCAATATTTCTGTGGTATTCTGTAGTTTTCAGCTTTACTGGTTACCTTGTAAGCTACAGTTCTATACATTTGCCAATGCTAAGAATAAGTACAATTCAGCTACATTTCCATAGTGTGTAGAACCAATCGAACAGGGTTAGGTTGTGTTTACATGCTAATGGCCCGAGGATGCAAGAACTGATTGTACTTTTTTGAACAGTCATGTATTAATTACATTACATTAGCATTATCATTTAGGGTTTTTCCTCAGTACATGCCACAGTTTCCAAGTCCAGACTCCGCCCCTGTCCATGTCTAACCTGTCTTGTCAACCTAGCTCTGTCGCTTGTCATGCCTCTCACCTGTCTGTACTACAAACTTAATTTAACTAACATAACTTCATTCTCACTGTTAGAAAGCTTTTAGACAGCAGTTACATCATCATCATCAAAAGAACAGCTTCACCCAGAAGGAAGTGATTGCAATGCTACTGGGAAGGAAGATAAAGGTTACCAGGAACAATAAATGATGATAAATTTAGACTGACATGGGCAATATTTATGGAGCTACACATACAGAAGCACTGTCTCTCAGTATGGAGTTGGGCCACGATGTTTGCTGATGCAACATCCATACGTCTCAGCATGGAGTTGTATATGCTCCCAATAGTGTCCTGTGATAATCCATCCCACGCAGCTTGAATATTCTCATACAGTTCCTCCACATTTTGCGGTAGAGGTGGAGGTGGAGTCACACCAAGGCTTCTGGAGGTGTGACGCATGACAACAACCATGACAGCATGACTCGATCGTCTCCACCAAGACAAAAGCAGGACTCATCACTGAAGTTGACCCACTGCCATTCTGAGTCACTCCATGACAGTCTGCCATGACACCATTGCAGTCTTTGGTGACATGGTATTAGTCGTCGTAACGGTCTGCGTGCATGTAGTCCTGCAGTGTGCAGCCGTTTGCCAATGGCACTAATAGGATGACTCATGGAGGGCATCACTGCTCACTGAATTTCTGAGATTGTGGCTGTTGGCTCAGTCAGGTACAGCGACAAGGGCCTTGCTTATGCCACATGTACATCCAAGCATGAAATTGGTGGTTGGTGTAGCTCAGCGGGTAACACCACTACTCAGGGTTCCACCTCTACATGTGGGAGACTGGGGTTCGAATCCTAGTATGGGTAACTATGCTGATCTACACCAATAAGAGTCCTTGGGCAAGACTCCTAACACTACACTGGCCTACCTGTACTACAGTTAACCTTGTAAGTCACTCTGGATAAGAGTGTCAGCTAAATGGCATAAATGAAAATGAAATGAAATGAAATTTGAATTATTCGCATGTCTCACAATGTCAACCCTACCCACCAAGTTTCATTCCTGTCAGCTGATTCCTTCTGGGTGCAACTATTTTTGATGATGAGTGCATTTAACATCAATTACGGCTCTTTTAGTCATTCTGGACACATCTAACATTCCATGCATCTTCAGCAAATTGGTTTTATACCTTTGAAAACTACTGAGCGGCTAAGTATCCATCTCAATCCCGTTTCTGCATACAGCATATAAACTATAATCATAGTGTCATATTCACACCTGATACCTGGTGCGAAAGACCCCCAGCAGGACTGTTGTAAATAAAAGGGAGGGTATACTGAACACGATGTTAGTGCAAGCGAAGGAATGAAGTGATGAGTGAGAAGGATCTCCAAGTTTGGGGAGGCATATCAACAAGCTGCCCTTCTCCGCTGCATTTGTCTCACATGGTTATACTGAGAGAAGTTAAAATGGAGGGCAGATACAGCGGAACACCCTCAAGTAGCAGAGCTTGGCAGCAGTGACTTAGCCGAGGAGTTAAGTCTGAGGATAAATCTTGGGATGACACAAATCAGCTCGTGTCCCAAGGACTTTAGCACGCCACCTATAAAAACTCAGAAACGCATCAAGCTGGAAATAAAGCTCGTCCATGTGTCACACTGACCTATATAGCTAATGCCGTTCCAGCGCGCACTGGGGCTGGAGCACACGGGCGTTGGGCTTTAATGTC
The DNA here is from genome assembly GCA_024036415.1 of Prochilodus magdalenae. Lineage (NCBI taxonomy): Eukaryota > Metazoa > Chordata > Actinopteri > Characiformes > Prochilodontidae > Prochilodus > Prochilodus magdalenae. The sequence continues at coordinate 409,212 of JAMWET010005451.1, read as the reverse complement.
AGTGTGACCCACTCAGGAGTCTGGCAGCTCCTGAATCACCATTCCTCACAAGAGCCATTAGCTCACCTTAAAGTTGGATAATGGAAAGTCTTCTGCCGAGCCCACCGGATCAGAAACACGCTGCTTCTTTCGCTAGGTCCCAGCTCGGGTTTCTGAGAAAATGGCTTAGCTTCTGGAGTGCTGTGTTTTGAATGGCAGAAGGCACGGCCAGCGCTTGTCATTGGCCCCTCACATTTGCTTTCCTGGCACTAATAAGTCTAAGCTTCTTTGGAGAGATTAGCTTCCTTCCTGGTGCACTGAGAACAACAATGAGAGACAGGTTAGCATCTTAGCATGTGCAACTGCCCCATTAAACACCTTCCCTTATGCAAGGAACGGAGGCGAGAAGACAGAAGAAGCCTCTGACCATGCCGGCCATGACAGGGAACAGGCTAGCAGCTTACGGGACCACCTAAAGTTGATCCCTTGACCTGGGGATGGAAAATGGACCAGGAAGCAAGCAAGGAAACAGATAAATCAACAGTATGCCTGGTGATTTTTAAACAAATGATGTGACCACCCAAATCCAAATGCTAATACATCCTTCTCATAGATTACTCAGCCAAGTGATTCCCTGGAATGGTGTAGCAGAGGCTCTGACGTTCCTTCTTGCTGCGGCTGCTCTGCCTGGACAGGTGTAAGCTAATCTAATGCAGAGAGACTGGGATGCATCTATCATGCGTAAGCAAAGGCTAATACAAATGCCACTGCAGGAGCTCCTGAGGGAAAGTCTTGTTAAAATGTGGAATGCACGAGGCGGCGCGACTCCCAGGAGATAGCTGGAACAAAACAACCTGTGCGAAGACATGTTTGTTTACTGTCTCGGTTTTTCTTTTTCTTTTTTTTTCCATCTTCCCTCTGCATTTCTCTTTTTAAGGTCTATGATGCACATTCAAAAGCACAAGGTCTTAATAATATCTCTCCCTGATACCTGTCTCTTTCTCTTCCTGCCTTTCTCTCTTCTCTCTGAAACAGGTAGGAACTCAGCTTGTACTCACCACAGTGGCGTAACTCCAAACACCCTCAGTAAAGATGTTATGTGAGCCGGTAAGCGCTCTGTGACTTCCAGAAGCTTCTGACACACTAACTCTGTCCCCTATCCCCAGAGCCCCACCCCCACACTTCCGCCGTCCACGCACGCTCTCACTGGAGGAGGAAGACCCCTCATCAGGTGCTTTACAACTGTGGAGGGGTTTTTCAAACAGAATGATGAAATAAACATATGAATAACTCAATAAATATACAGAGAAACGTGGCAATTAAATAAATAGAAGAACTAAAAGTGGATTTAAATGATTTAATGTGACATAAAATGTGTAATTATATAACTGAATTCATTTATTCAAATATTTATTCAATCTTGATAGTTTGCCACACAGCAACATTTTGCAATCAACCGCCTCATGGAACATACAGTTGGAAGCAATTCGTTCATTAATTTATTCTTTCATTTATCTGCTAAAGCACTTTCCTTCAGGGTTACAAATTCACAGAGTTTGAGGGCTGCCACTTGCAGGGCATGAAATGTTCTGAACTGGCTTGTTTAGGCAGGCCAGTTTAGTGGTGACTGTCACAGGACTCGATCGCCATTCCAAACTACTTTACTATACAGACTATACTAATCAACTGACTAGACTTGACATTTTAGTTGGCTGTACAAGTGGGAAAGTGCAGCCACCGGGGGGGTGTGCTTATGCATGGGACAGAGGGAAGGGGAGGGGCTAGGTGCTAAATTGGTCAAGAAGCTAAGATGGCAGAGAAACAGCCAAACCAAGATGGAACAGAAAAAATTTAAATGAGAGGCTGAGTAGCCGGAATGAAACTCCTGCACCATTTAAGATACAATGGGAAAATTCAAACCAGAAGCTGAGGCACTGAAATGGATCTGCTGCACCATGCAAGGTGGAATGGGAAAGTTCAAACAAATGACTGAGGTGCTGGAATGGAACTGCTGCACCATTTAAGGTAGAATGGGAAAATTTAAACCAGAAGTTGAGGTGCTGGAATGAAACTACTGCACACTTTAAAATGGAGCGGGAAAACTCAAACCCAAAGCTGAGGTGATGTACTGGCCCTGCTACAGCATTTAGGGTGAGAAATGAGAAAACTCAAAAAGAGGCTGAGGCACTGGAATGGAACGACTGAACCATTTAGCTGTCTCTGCCCATGAAGTTACGAGTGATGTTTAACTAGTTTAAATAATCAACTGAAAACAATAAACCAATCATAATACAGCATTCACTAGAGCCTGGTAGCATAATATGCATATATATATATATATACACAGTTGTGATCAAATTTATTCAACCCCCAATGCTGCGAAGGGTTTTATGGAATTCAGTGCACATTTGTAATTGTGTTCATAATGAAATCTTACAAGGACTTGTTAAAGAACTAAATGCAACTAAGATAGCATCAATTGTTTTTGTCATAAAGTATTAAATGGCCTTTTTGTGATTTCTTCATTGACACAATTATTCAGACTACACCAAGAACAGAGGTTCATTCCAGTGTTTTCAATCAGGTATGAAAACACATGTGGATGTCAACGAGCAGCAATCAAGCATGATAAGCACCAATTAGGCAGATTTAAAAGGACTGTGATACTCAGCTCCTTCTAGACATTCTACTGGTGTGTTTACAAGCAAAGGCAAGAGAATGGTCCCAGAAGACAAGAGAAAGGTTATTGCTCTTCACAAGAATGGCAATATATAAAACAGAAGTTGTTAAATTCAAAGACACTATCGGAAGTATCATTCGCAAGTTCAAGTTAAAGGGCACAGTGGAAACGTTACCTGGTCGTGGAATGAAGAAGATCCTGACCGCGACTGCTGTGCGCTACCTGAAGCGTAATGTGGAGAAGAATCCCCGCGGAAAAACTGAAAAAAGACCTGTCAGATGCTGAAGTTTCAGCTCAGACAATAAAGCGCGCACTGCATAACGAAGACCTCCATGCCAGAACTCCCAGGCGCACCCCCTGCTGACGCCAAAGGGAAAGTTCGACTGCAGTATGCCAAAAGTCATGTGGACAAGCCACAAGGTTTTGGGACAGTGCTGTGGTCAGATGAAACTAAATTAGAACTGTTTGGGACAATGGACCAGCGCTATGTTTGGAGGAGAAGAACCAGGGATAAACAAAAGAACACCTTGCCTACTGTGAAGCAAGGCGGGGGGTCAATTATTCTTTGGGGCTGTTTTGCTAAAAATGGTCCAGGAAAGCTTCAACGTGTGAAGGTTACCATGAATTCAATTAAGTCACAGGAGATCTTGGAGGAAAATGTGATGGAGTCAGTCACAAACCTGCGGCTTGGGAGACGTTGGACCTTCCAACAGGACAATGATCCGAAGCACACATCCAAGTCCACTAGAGCATGGTTGAACATGAAAGGCTGGAACATTCTAGAGTGGCCATCGCAATCACCAGACTTAAATCCAATTGAGAACCTCTGGTGGGACCTAAAGAAGGCAGAGTGCGCAAGCTAAGAATGTGACTGAACTGGAGGCTTTTGCCCATGAAGAATGGGCTAAGATACCCATAGGTCGCTGCAAGACACTTGTGTCAAGCTATGCTTCACGCTTGAAAGCTGTCATAACTGGAAAAGGATGTTGTACTAAGTACTAAAAAATAATGATGTGAGCACAGTAAAGACATTTGTGGTTATTCCATCATAAATATTATGTTATATTTGTCTAATTTATAAGTGCCTCTTTGATATAATTGTAAATAAGATGACTGAAATGATCAAAATCAATGTCAAACTGGCCAAAACACTTTATTTCAGTGGGGGTTGAATAAATTTTATCACAACTGTATATATATATATATATATATATATATATATATATATATATATATATATATATATATATATTTAATGACTTGTTATTTCAAGGCTTGCCTGTAGAATCTTAATTAATTTTACAAATATATCTTTAATGCCACCTTTAATCATTTACAAGCCCTTGAAATGTTATTTATTTTCCCCCACAGTTATACACCATGTAATTGTTTGTTTATTTTATTCATTTTGTCTGATTAAAACCCCTTCATACAAAACCTCCTAATTTCAGATTCCCGTTAGGATGCTACAGTGTGATATATTCATATAAATAACGAAGCTTAAATTTCACACCTTATGGAAGGGTTACTACGATGGAAATGTAGTTGGAATGTCATGATCAAGAACATGAGGGGCTGATGCTGCAGAGAGAACGAGAGCTCAATAAGAAGCAGGGTAGGATACCAGCTCAATAAGAAATACACATAAAGAGGGAAGCCGAGCGGTGGTCTCTGCATGGTTGTGAAATAAGATAATGGCACACATGTGAGCCCTCGCAGTGAGATGGATTCCGCATTATCCCAATTCAGCTCATTTTAACCATAAGATGCTTAGGGATTAGTTTCTCGTTTTATTACAGAGAGAGGGTCATCTGGGGTTCAAATTCACAAAACCACAAAAAGAAAAAGGCGACCGCCATCCCTCCCATTACGTGCCGCACTTATTCCCTCGTGCTGCCCCTGTAACTGAGAGCCCTCTATGAGACAGGCCAATGAGCAGAAGTCACTCTGTGTCATTCCTCTTATTACTGGGCTCTTGTTTGCATATAGAGAGAATGAGTGCAGGGCGAGTTCAGAGAGACTGACTCACTCTCTCATCTTCTAAACTTACAAGTTCCCAAAGCCATCAGTCCATGTGCCTGTCATACACCACCATGGTTCCTGGCTTTGTCTGAAAATATATGACTACTAAAATGTGAAACCCCTCACAGTGATTATAGTAAGTGATGCCACATTAGATATCTTCACAGCTGTCTGGTTTAAGACTTGATGGACCCTATGCAGAAGTAATGGTTCATTATAACTACATTTGCAATCTGTGACAAATTAAAGGGGCATTCCGGACAAAAAACAAGCATATGCTGATATGCATTTTGTCATGTTATGTAATATTCTGTAGCACAGCAGCATAACTCCTCAGCCTCAAGGGTTTTGGCAGAATGCATGTAGCCTTTTCGTGCTTTCATCTATCAATGTCCATTTCTCACTACAATACCCAGCATGCATTATGTATATATGTCACCGAACAAAGACCGGATGTTTGGCTTCCTAGCAGTTGTGTTAGTTATCAGGCTTCCTTCTGTGTTAGACACCTCCCAGAAAAGCAAGCAGACAAAAAAGAGAGACTTTAATCATGTAAATTTGTTGTTGTTTGTGTAATAAAGAGTCACCTGTTTGGTGTGCTATTCTGAGCTAAGCTATGAGGTCGCCAGTGCCAGTAGAAGTGGCTATTTGTGACCTGCCTCCAGTCACCTCCCATTTGGGAGCTCCAAGCCATGACTCTTCCCTACTGCTATGTTCAGTAGAAGAGCAATGATTTAAAATGCCATGTTTGCGCACTGGTGTCAGAGGTGGGATTACCCTCTGGTCACACTACTACAAGTTAAGGTCCACAGTAGCAGAGGACTAAACCCAGCCGTGGAATGCAAGAGATGAGGCAGCGAGGGCAGGGTTAAGGCAGCATAACAGAGCCAGCCTTGAAGACAGTGAAAGGAGCTGGCGGTGAGACAGCACGAAGGCTTTTTCTGAGGCTTTTCAGTGATGCTTCAAACAGGTGCCACAGCACGGTTGGTCAAGGCCGAAGTCTCATGAGTTCGAGCATGTAGAAGTGCTACTTTAATGGTATCTCTGGTGGAGTCAGCAGCAAAGGGACCAGAGAGTGACCAAGGGAGCACTGCAACCACCCTAGTAGTGCAATGAGTTTATGCCAATAAGCGCTTAGTCTCTCTGTGTTACAGCACCCTGGGGGAAAAGGACAGTACTGGCATGGCCGAGAGCACATGCCGGTGGAAGAACTCTGTAGGGACCGTCTACAGGCCATGGACCAAATAACTGTTGTTGTTAATGTAATCAAATGCAGCATGTGTTTGCTATTCCAAACTGGGTTGTGGGCTAGTTGGTGCCACTGTAACTGCAAACCCTCACGTATATGACCTGCCTGCAATCCTGACTATTCAGGAGCACTGAGCGGGGACTCCTTGGTGCCATCTTCAATAAAAAGCATTTGTTTGAATATGTAAATAAATATTGCTGTACAGAATTGTCCATCTACTCAATATGTAGTCAGTGGAAGGTGCACTAAATGTTTTAATTTAAACATATACATAATTTCAAATGGATAAAATCACTGAAACCATGAATGTTATAGCCGCTAATTATGGCAATAAATATGTTGGTGTAATTTATATTCCTGTAAATCAAACTGATAAGAAAATCAGCTTTTATTAACCTCATTTGTTAGCGATATTAGCCTTATATCTCCTAAAGCAAACTTGGGCCACCAGACATTCCTTGTCTGCTCAACCTCAGGCTGCGTGGGCTCATAGCACTCTTTTCCTTAACCTCTATATATTCACATATACAGAACGTATATCCACACGCACAGCTAGTTCTGCCAACCCACCGCCCTTGCACATGGTGTGTAGTGAAAGCAGCTTAGTTGTGTGTCTGGTGGGAGGGTGTGTGAGTGCTCCGTGTCCCTGCAGGAGGGAGCAGGGGGTGAGTGCTGTCTGATGGAGCTCCGCATCGGGGATTAAGAGCCGGATTAAGGCAGCCATCCTGGACGGAGAAGCCCACTCAGGAGTGTGCCGGTGCACCATCCGCTTATTTACACACAGACATGCATATGCAGCCCCCTGCCTCAGCCTCGCTCTGGGTAGGGGGGTTGGCCCCATTGAAGAGCGGAGGATTCTGGGTCATCTGAGATAGAGCTGCTTGTGGCAAGGTCGGGCCATAGTCCGTGGTTGGTTAAACAAGGGCAGGAAAATCCATGTGGAAGCGTGATGGGTGTGTGCAGGCCTGTAGTGAATTAACACCTACCGTAGCTATGCATGGGAAAGGAATAGTTCAAAGTCATTGACAGGATTCCTCAAAATGTAATACTGTATATTTGGATGGAGGCTAAAGAAACTGCGAGGCTAAGAGACTAAGATCACGGACGCTGTACAATGTAGAAATATGTGAAACAGGCTCATGGATTCACATAGCTGTCTACAAAGCCGAGCTCTTATCGAGAAACCAGCAGTAAATATTGGTAGGGTGTTATTGTGGTGTGGTGTGAGGCATGCTGGCACACGGCTGAGCTCCAGCAAAACTAAACAACATGTTTAGAGCCAAAGGAAGCGGTTTGAAAATGCCGAGCCAAACATGCTGTCTGGAAGTGCCGCCAACACTTAAGAATAGCAAAGGAAACTGAAAATGTTACACACTTGCTAATAATGAGCATCATTAAACAACCACCATGCAGGCGGTTCATGGCCTGCGCTGGTCTCCTTTCACCACAAGACAAAGTATATCTTCGCGAGTCAAACAGAAAGTGAGTTTGTCTTTGTATGTGTCCAGATTGTTGGAACTGGACTTTTTCAACTGCTGTACTCAACCCCAATACAGACGATGAGGTAGGATTTCCAAAGGCAGATGGTGTAGGCATATGGGCAGTTAAAACACTGAACTGTAAACAAAAAGCCACGCCAGCCTACTACATCGAAATAGCCCTCGCAGAGTGACGGCACTATTGAGTAAACACGCACGGGGGCCGGGTCGGCCCGCGAAGATCTGCCTGCCAAATCCCAGCATAATCCCCAAAATAAGTGACTATACACACGCACGCTCTACCGAGTAGACGTGTACACATTCACATGCGTAGGCGCACACACATATATACATACTCTATCAACAAATATTGGGACCAAGTCAAGGCTTCTATTCTTACTGTGTCCTCAAGCAGTGAGCATTCATTCTGGTGACATTCTTTGGTAAACAGGCTCACAGCTGTAGCGCTACGCACTTTCAAAGTCACAGCACTGAGGCGGTCCTTAGTTACAGCACTAATGAAAAACAACAACCAAAAATCAGGCAGCTGTACAGGCCTCCATAGGTTGATACACTCATTGTCCAAAGAACGGTTGAACAAACAACACCCAGAAGGAATTAACCGAAATGAATGAAACTTGGTGGGTAGGTTTAACTTTGTGAGACATGCAAATAATTCAAGCTTCACACTCGGCCGTACATGTGATGTAAGCAAGTACACAAGCAAGTAGCTGACTGACCCAACAGCCACGACTGCAGACATTCAGCGAGCCGTAAAGCTCTCCATGAGTCATCCTGTTAGTTCCAGCTCCATTGACAGATGGCTGCACACAGGTCGATATAATGATAGCCCTTAACACCACGTCAATGTCGCCAAAGCCTAGAAATGATTCCTGCTTTTAAAGACAAACAACGAACCTGTGTGTGAAGGCACCGTGGTCAGTAACAAGATGCACAGTTTGTTGTCAAGTGTCACACGTCCTGAAGGCCTGGTGTCACTCCACCTCCATTCCTACCACAAAATCTACAGGAACTGTGGGAGAATATTCAAGCTGCATGGGATGGATTATAGCAGGACATCATAAGGAACCTTTACAACTCTATGCCAAGACTTCTGACATGTTGTCTTAGCAACTTCTGTAAGTCTGGCTCAATTAATACTGTCCATATCAGTCTAAACTGATCGTCATTTATTGTTCCTGGTATTGTTTATCTTCCTCCCCAATGGCACTGCTATCTGACACCTCCTTCTGGGTGCAGTTATTCTTTTGACGCTGAGTGTTTGTTTACTCCATTGTATTTGAGAACATATACCTTTCTCCCTAACTGTATATTATTAAATGTATTCCCCTTTTTCCTGTTTTAGATGTGGACCAGAGTTTGGATCTTGTTTGGGGTCTTGTGAACATTCTGAGGTCTTCTGGTTTGTCCTCGATGCAAACTGAAGATTGCTAGAACTAAGTCTTCATTAAGCCTTCAGAGCTAGAAATGTCTAAACATGGGATTTCTACTGTATTAGTGTACTACATGGCCAAATATATGTGGACACCCGACTATCACAGCTATATGTGCATGCTGGAAAACCCTATTACCAAGTCATGGCCATTCATTTGGAGTTGCAGCTACTCCAGCCTCCATTAATCCAGGAAGGCTTCCAGGCTGTGTGCCTGTGGGAATAGCTAACATTAACATCACCCTTCACTGGAGCTAAACCTGACAAACAGCCTCAGCCCATCATCCCTCCTCCACCAAACTTTTTATAGTTGGCACACTGCATTCTGACAGGTAGCGTTCTCATGACATCCACCAAACCCGGATTTATCTATCAGAGTGTCACACAGTGAGACGTGATTCATCACTCCTGGGAAAATGTTTCCATTGCTCCAGAGCCAAGTGGTGGGATGCTTCACACCACTCCAACACTTTACATTACTGATAGTAATGCATACATGCTTATCAGCATCATTACATTGCCATTAAAACCACAAACTGTCCTACTTGATGATGATTCCCCCCCGAGCTGTTTAAGGTTTCTTCCTCCCTGCTGTCTTTCCACCCTCCTCTGCAGCTACCTTGATGGCTCTCCTGAGCAGGCCTCCGTGCTACTTCATGCATACTGACTTTAAAGACATTATAAGGAGAGGGTTGCAGCGCCAGGCAACTAATCCCAGCTTTAATACGTCTTTTCATTCCATTTGCTTCAATCCATACGCTCACCTGAGCACAACAAGCCCCATCATTCCCAAATGATGTAGATATTTTGAGTTTATTGTTCTAATAGTTTTGAATGTCACTGCAGACATGCAGACAGAGTCATTGTGGAGCAGGAAGCCTCTCCGGCTGTGTTAACACGCCATTGTGCTCCAGATAAGAGGGAATGAGTAAATGGCTGGCGTCCCTCTCCTCCCGCACATCTGCAGGTGCTGGTGCGTCTTCCCCTGCCTCAGATAAGAAATCTTAGCAGTCACGGCCAGGGTCACCGCCACAACTCAATTATAAATCTACAAAGTTTCCATAAATCACTTAAAAACCACTCTAAGAGATATTAAGGCTTTGTGAGCGATTACCAAAGAGGCCGTGGAGAGTGTTGTAATGTGCTCGCTCCTCAGGGGGAAATCTCAGGGCCATTATCACCCTGCTGACACCTCACTCCCTTAAGCTCACTAACGCCGGTAATGCACTCACTCCGGGGGGAAAGCTGTACCTTTCAGTCTACAGACACTGCATCCTCTCTCTCGCTCGCTCTCTCTCTCTTTCTGTCTCACTGCCCATTTGTCCTTCTTTGGATGGTTCTCTCTTTCACCCCTCTCTTTTTTACATCTCTTTCTCACACCACCTCCCTGTCTACCTTTTATTCTCTCGTTTTTACACACCATCCTTCTCTTTCCATCCCACTTCTTTTCCTCTTTCTACATGTCTTTATTTCTCACTTCTTCTCTTTCCTATTCTTTCTGCTTTTCATCCTCTATCACATTCTATCTTCATTTCTTTTTTCTTTCTTTCTTTTCTTGTTTTTTTCCTTTTTCTTTTTAGATCAACCAGTTTTTTCTTTTGAAACCTTTTGATCAGTTTCTTTTTCCTTCCACCTCTCTTCCTCCCTCCTATTATTCTGTCCTCTACTTCTTCTTCTCTTATTTACACCATCTCTCTTTTCCTTTCTCCCTTTCACCATACCTTTCCTTCTTGCTTGCTTTCATTCTTTCTCTCACCATCTCTCTGTCTTCCTTCTCTTTCTATCCTACTCTCTCTTTCCCTCTTTCTACATCTCTCTCTCCCATACTTTCTCCCACTCTATCACACACTCTCATTCTAGCTCTTCCTTTCACCCATCTCTATCTTTCTACACACTTTCTCCACTACCTTCTACATCTCTCTCTCTCTCTCTCTCTCTCTCTCTCTCTCTCTCTCTCTCTCTCTCTCTCTCGCTCTCGCTCTCGACAGGACAGCAAAACTAAAATGGGAACGCAGGTAGTGACTAAGGAAGTAGTTTATGTAAAGGTTGAGTCTCATAGCAGATTCAAGTTAGGAGTTGAATATGCCCGGGGGCATTAGTGCATTCAGTAATCTGACCACCTCAGGGAAGAAGCTTTTGCAGAGCCCAGAGCTGTTAGCCCCTCTAGCTGGCTGGCTGCATCCAAAACGCTGTCACTCAGCATGTCTCCATCCAAACAAAAACGCAGCAGCTTGGGAGTTCACACTGGTAGACTGAGGCGAGCCAGTTCATAGTAAAGAGAGCTTACGCTATAGATGAGAAGTGCTTGCTTGTAGCGCAACACGAGGTGCAGTGCCTTCAACAGTCCATCATTTAGTACAGCGGGATTCTGTTTCCTGCTATCAGTAAGGGTCTCAATGACAGACATGTTTGCCAGTGTTTCTGATGGAGCATACAGCTCACAGGTCAGACTTCAGAGTATCTTCAGAAGGCTTTATCGTTTAGCATGACCCAGAACTGCCTACTGTCACACAAAGAACCATCTGACTCAACACAGAAACCACAAATACCTGTTTTAGTGAGACACGTAGGAGGAGATCATTGTTAGATCGGTGCTACAACAGAAACGGATCAGAGAGGTACTGCATGAGTCAGCAGAGGAGGACAGCGTGATTACTTACTGCTAATTAATACTAATACTACCTCTCTGTCTCTCTCTCTCTCTCTCTCTCTCTGTGTCTCTGTCTCTCTCGCTCTCTCTCCGTGTCTCTGTCTCTCTCTCTCTCGCTCTCTCTGTGTCTCTCTCTCTCTCTCTCCCTCTCCTTCTTTTCCTACTCCTAAACAGTGTTCGCCTTTCTGCTCCCTAAGCAGTGTTCTCCTCTCTGCTCCTTAAGCAGTGCTCTCATCTCTCCTTTTCTTTCTAAGTCTCTTAATCATTTCTCACACCACATCTCTTTCTCCCTCCTTTTAGTCTGTCCTCTACCTCTCATTCTCTTAACACCATATCTCTCTTTTCTTTTCTCCCTCCTTCACCATAGCTCTCTTGCTTGCTTGCTTTCTTTTCTATCCTACCCTTTCCCTTTTCCTCTTTCTATATCTCCTTTTTCTCATACATCTCCCTCTCTCTCTCCAATTCTGTCTCCCTCTCTATCACACACTGTTAAAGAACAAAAATAATCTGCTAAAGAATGTTCTCTTTTCTCTTTCTCAATAGTGTTCTCCTCTCTGCTCCAAAGCAGTGTTCTCCTCTCTGCTCCAAAGCAACGTTCTCCTTTCTGCTCCAAAGCAATGTTCTTCTCTCTGCTCCAAAACAGTGTTCTTCTATCTGCTCCTCAGCAGTCTCTCCTCTCCGTTCCTAAGCAGTGTTCTACTTTCTCATCCTCATTAGTTTTCTACTTTCTGCTCCTCTACAGCGTACTCCTCTTTGCTCCTAAGCAGGATCCTTCTCTCTTCTCCTGAGCAGTGTTCTCCTCTCTGGGTTAGTCTTCTTCTCTCTGTCATGTCTGAAGCTAAAAGCCTCTCCTTCTAAATGAGCTTATACAAGTACCACACGGTCAATGCTGCTCATCTCATCCTCCTGTGTGTGGAGAGCAAACAGCTGATGGGGCTTTGTCTGGCCCCTGTTAACCGCTGTGTGTGAACCCCACGCTGACGGCTCATTTGAAGAAATAAAAGCTGTGTCCTTTTCACATGCAACCGCCAAAGACCTCCACTACAGAGAAAAGGGCACAGCAGCCCACAGCCTGCTGACAATGACCAATCCAGAGAGTGAGTGAGTGAGTGAGAGAGAGAGAAAGAGAGAGAGAGAGAGAGAGAGAGAGAGAGAAAGAAAGAGAAAGAGAGAGAGAGAGGGAGAGCGAGAGAGAGAGCAAGAGAGAGAGAGAGTAAGGGAGAGAGGGAGAGAGAGAGAGTAAGAGAGAGAAAGAGAGAGAGAGAAAGAGAGAGAGAGAGTGAGTAAGAGAGTGAGAGAGAGAGAGAGAAGAGAGGGAGAGGGAGAGAAAGAGAGAGTGCTAGAGAATGAGAAAGTGAGAGAGAGAGTGAGTGCGAGAGAGAAAGATGTGAAAAGAGGGAGAGACAGAAAGAAAGGGGGAGAGATGATAAAGAGGGATGTAGAGAGAGGGGTAGAAAGACAGAGGGGGGCGAGGGGTAAGAAAAGAGAGAGATGGTGTAAGAACGACACAGAAGATGATGTAAAAAGAGAGAGAGAGAGAGCGAAAACTATCTAGCAAATTCACCAAAATGTTACAGTCCTGACATAATTGACTCCTGTGTAAAGCTGTTGATCTTCAGGTGCTCAGGAAAACACCACCACCACATGCAGAGCAGTTAGGAACATTTCCACTCAGAGAGAAAACAGGTCATTAAATATTATCAAAATCTAAACCGCCGTAACTGCACTCCTATCAGAGCAGAACCCTGCAGTGCCAGAAACCCATCCTACAACTGTCAGTCCTGATGGTCTGCACAGCTGTTCACTGACAAACACTAACACAGCGAACACTGTTCTCCAATCAGAGGAGTCTGAATCAAATCTCATCAGAATCAACTAATCAATCAACACGTCAAAGACAAAACCACATCACCCACTAGGAGGCGAGAAGACAAGGCATGTTTATTTACAGCACTGTGAGACCACACCCTCAGCTCAGCTCAGCTCAGCTACAAACGTGTGACAACAAACGTGCATCTTGGTGCCTACCACATTGTCTCCACCAAGACAAAAGCAGGACTCGTCACTGAAGATGACCCGCTGCCTCTATGACAGTCTGGCAAGATGCCGTCACAGTCTTTGCCGACGTTGATGCGGTAAGGGCAGTTGTCATAACGGTTTCCGTGCATGTAGTCCTGCGTCATGCAGCTGTCTGCCAATGGTGCTGGCACTAACTAAGACTAACGGAGTGTCTGCAGTCATGGCTGTTGGGTCAGTCAGGTACAGCAGTAAGAGCCACCCTAGCCTGCGTGGCTGAGCGTGAAACTTGAATCATGTCTCATCTCTCAAGTTTCATCCCTGTCGGTTGAGTCCTTCTGGGTGCAGCTATTTGTGCAATTATTCTTCCGCTGATGACTGTAGATTATATATCATATCATGGAGTTTAATTTTGCACATGCTCAAATTAGCCATGTAGGTTGGCTACACAAGTCCTGACAAACTTCAATCAGTGGTTGCTTTTTGAAGGATCCGTTCACAATGCCACACTATCACAAGTGGGATTGAACCGCAGACACAGAGAGGTGAAGGAGAAATACGTTGCTGATGGAGGAAAAAGGAGGTGGAGCAGAGGGAGCTCCCAGAGGGGGAGGTGGCATTAAGATGAAAGGAGGCGTGCAGAGCGGCATCTCACTTCAAACAAAGGTCAGCTAAGAAAAACTAAATGATGAGCTGTGGAGGTGAGGTCATTCAAAGCATCGGAGAGCAGAGGATGATTAACAGAGCCCTGAGAAACAACGCAGTCAGACTGACGCAGAGGAGCCGACAGAGACAGCGTGAGAGAACAAGCAAGAAGAAACGTGTACGGAGGTGTGCGAGAGTGATTAGAGATGGAAGCGCTGCCCACAGTTGCTCAGCGCCAAGGAACCAAGAAGTGATCTCATCCTCACCATTCACATCTACAGCATTAATCACTTACCCATCAAACCGCACCGATAATAAAGGAGCGTGGGAGGAGGTGAAGCGCCTCGGAGCGATCACACATTTATTCAGACTCTGGTCAGGGCACAGCGCTGAGTGAAGCTGCTCAATATTGTAGAAGATTTGAGAAACTGTCTGGAGTGACATGTGCAGAGCAAGCTAACAACTTTGAGTTTTTCAGGATCTTGTTAAAGATGTGGGCGCGGATACCGGCTTGTTTGGCAAATACCCTTGCAAGCAACCAAACTGTCAGAGAGCATGATGTTTATTTTTAAACAAAGGGTAAAGTTGACTTCCTGTTTGTCAGTTTCCATTACATTGTTCCAGTCCACCTTAAATTATACCACTTTACTGTAGCCTTTAAGGTGGAATGGAGCCTGTGACCCAACAACTGCGGATATTCAGTGAGCAGTGATGGCCTCCATGAGACATCCTGTTAGTGCCTGCTCTATCGGCAGACGGCTGCATAGTACAGGTCTACATGCACACAGACCAATACAGCAACTGCCCTTAACACCTTGCAATGGTGTCGTGTCAGGCTGTCATGGACAGTGAACTACTGTAACTAGAGTGACAAGTCCCACTTGTCTTAGTGGAGATAACCAAGCAGTCCGTGTGTGGAAGCACCATGGTCAGCGCCAAGACTTGTTGTCACACATGACATGTCCAGAAGGCCTGGTCTCATTCCACCTCCACCCCTAAGTAAGCAGACAGTCAATCATGACTACTAAATGGAATGGTCACAGGTAATTGGTGAATGCATCATGTGAAGAGTGGATCCGTTGGAATGGAATAATATCACTTTGTACTTGTGTGTAGACGTAGGATCACGCTAGGCTACCGTGCTCTCTGACTGCCGGTTACTACCTCATAACGTTGTCATCTGTTGGTGGTGAATGAATCAGTTCCTAGGGATGAAGGCACCGCTGCTTTCCACTATCAAGCCACAGTACCGTGTTGAAGAGACATCTGGGAGCTGCAACTTCCAGTGTTCCCAGTGAGAACAGAAGATCCATTTAGCTGTGTATCCTGCTCATAATGTGAGTTTCTACATTGACTTTCTGAGCATCTTCCTGGTCCATGCTGCTGCAGGAGCCCCCTGGGCACTGGGGGAATGGCTGCACAGTGCCATTTCAGCTGAAAACAGTCTCTTACACAAAAGTGCTCAGTATGCCTGTCTTCACAAAAACGGCTCCACCATGCTTTATTCAAAATTGCCTCAGAACAAAGACAGCCTGGGCCGGCCCAGATAGCGTCCATTTAGCTATCCCAGTCCACCCGTACTAGCTGCATGGAGTTGGCAATGGTAGCATTACCAAAATCACTGCGCTAATACATTCACACAGCACACTGATTGTGACATGATCAAAAGTGCATTTTATCTCCCAGCGCCAAATGATTTACTTTGCCCAATACTGTTTTATGTCTTTATGTAAATGATTACAGTGGCCCTGTGGCACTTAAAAGCCCATACGAGGCTCATATTCCATTTACAGCACTTTTGTATTTTTTTCTTTACCAAAATTTCATTTGGAAAGACCAGCTTTCTTTTCCCCCTTACAGGCTATTTGATGGTAGGCTCATATGGGTAATTGAGCACAATAGATAGCTTGCTGAATTGCTGGTCATATGTCAATGTATATGGTTGTGACATCACAAACAAGATTGTCATACACTGCTCAAAAAAATAAAGGGAACACTTTTTAATCAGAGTATAGCATCAACTCAGTTCAACTACAGGGATATTGATGTGGTCAGTTAAGTAGTAGGGAGGGCCGTTAATCAGTTTCAGCTGCTTTGGTGTTAATGAAATTAACAACAGGTGCAGTAGAGGAGCAACAATGAGACACCCCCCAAAACAGGAATGGTTTAAAAGGATGAGGTCATTGACATTTTGTCCCCCCTCATCTTTTCCCACTGATTTTTTCGGACTTATTGGCATTTGCCACAGAACACCAGAATTGGCAGATCTGCCACAGGCACCTTGTGCTTTTCAAAGGGTGGGTCGTGGGTTCCTCCTGGTGCACAACAATTTGTCCTCATGTGGCGAGAGTATGCAGGCAGTTCTTGGAGAATGAAGGAATTGATACCATTGACTGGCCCACCAGCTCGCCTGACCTTAATCCAATAGAACACCTCTGGGACATTATGTTTTGGTCCATCCGACGCCACCAGGTTACACTTGAGAGTGTCCAGGAGCTCAGTGATGCCCTGGTCCCGATCTAGGAGAAGATCCCCCAAGACACCATCCGTCGTCTCATTAGGAGCATGTGGAGGCCATACAAACTACTGAGCACCATTTTGAGTTGCTGCGATGGAATTTGGGTTAAATGGAGGAGCCTGCTGTATCATTTTTTCACTTTGATTTTCAGTTTGTCTTTGAATTCAACCCTCTGTAGGGTGATCAATTTCATTTCCATCAAACGATGTGGCATCCTTTCGTTCCTAACACATTACCCAGTCTATATGAGGAAAGATATTCTGCATGATTTCTTTCCCATTGAGATCTGATGTGTTTTCAAAGTGTTCCTTTTATTTTTTTGAACAGTGTATATAGACACTGTGGACCCGATTAGTGTGTTTTAAAATCTCATACAGTGGAACATGGCCACCAAGAAGAACAAAAACTTAAAATGTTATGTTGTTATTATTTAATAAAACAAATATTGGAAAGTGATGTCAGAATTACGAAAAATACGCTACAAGAAAGTATCCTATCATTACAGGAAAATATGTTGGAAAAAACAACATAATATAACTATGAGAAAGTGTCTTGTTATAAGTGGAAAATACACTCCACCCAGAAGTGTAGGACTGCTATGCTATTAGGAAGGAAGATAAATGTTACCAGGAATAAATATAATATAAATTTGACTGATATGGGCAATATTTATTAAGCTACACATACAGAAGTAGTATCTCTCAGTATTGCTAAAGCAATATGCCAGATGTCTCGGCATGTGTTTGCAGAGGTTCCTAATGCTCCCTTAAGATGACCCACAGGCATTATGACTAACTCCACAACAGTCTGGCACGACCCCATGGCAGTCTTTGGTGATATTGATGTGGTGTTAAGGGCAGTCGTCGTAACGGTCTGCATGCATGTGATCCTAAGTCATCTGCCAGTGGTGTACAGGATGACACTAACAGGATGACAGGCAATGTTTTAACTTGGCTCAGTTAGTCATTTTATTAAATCATCAAATTTGACTTCATGCTTGACTCAAAGACCAAAGGATACAACCTGTGCTATAAGTCCATTTCACACCCGAAGCAGTAACCATGTGTCACCGTAATCTCTTTTGTTTCAAAAGCAACCAGACGCAATGGGTTTATCATGCTATGGGCCCTTTTCAATGAAGAACAGTGAACATGTGAAGTTAAGCGCAGTATAAAGTTTAAAGATCTAGTGCTAATACACTGGTCAATGCGATAAGGTCACTGCCCACGAATAAGAGAATTTAACACTTCACCGTGCCCATGGTGTTTAAAGTTCAGACGATTTCTGTGGTTTGCCTTGTCTTTGCTGTCTATGATCAGTGGCTCGAATCACTTCATCATGGCTTTTAAAAAAATCTTCCAGAGAGCCCTGGTTCGGGGCTTTGCAGTGCATGATATTTGGGAAGTGAGAGTACGCATATAACAGTCTTAATTAAATCATAATCTGTAAATCGCAATGCATCGACAAGGCAGGCCGCAGCATGTGGAGGTACTGGGTCACGTTTCTGCTCCACTCAGCAAGGCATGCGTACAGTGGGTGCTGATTACCAAGCCAGCATGTGAACTAGGTACTATAAATGAGAGAGAAAAGCCTTCTCTAATAATAATCTGATTCCAAAGGAAAAGTGAAGCTGTTACAGCTTTATTATTCAGAAGCAACGTGCAATAACTGCACAGAGCTGGCGGTGATTAGAGGCTTCACTATTGTGAGTGTGTTAGAGGAGAGAAAGAAACAATAGCACACAGAGAGAGAGGGTGAGATCCTCAGAGAGATGATCATTATCTTAAAAAGCTGTTATCAGGGGAATTGCTTAAAGAAACTGCTAATTGCTTGAGAAAGGATGCAACAATAGGAGGATAAATGCAGAAGATGATATATGATCCCACTTTGCTTAACTCTGCTAAATGAGACGGTGTGTAATGCTTACCATAATGTCCTGTAGAAACATCTCGTCTTATAGCAATGAGCGCATGTTAAAGAGGCATTATGGCTTAAGAGTAGCTATGGCAAAAGAGTAGGTCCATAAATAGTTGCAGCCAGAAGGAATCATTAAGACCAATTTGCTGAAATATTAATAATATTTTGGTGGTTGATGTGGCTCCGCGGATAACACCAATAACTGCCATCTACCCTATGTGGGAGATGGGGGTTCGATTTCCAGTCTAGGTAACTATGCTGTGCTACACCAATAAGAGTCTTTAGGCAAAACACTACGCTGGCCTACCTGTAAGATGAATAACCTTGTAAGTCGCTCTGTACGAGGGCGTCAGCTAAATGCATTTTGCAGATGTTCTTATCCAGAGTGTTTTTACATTTACACAAGTAGGTGCAGGCAGGGTTAGGATCCTTGCCCATGGACTCTTATTAATGGGCAATCGAACAGGTGTGCATCCAAACCCTACTCTACAAAATTGGGAGCAGCATGAACCCCTCTAATCAAACCATACTACACCAATCAAACCATCCTAATTGATTGCGAAATATAACTCTATGACAAGCAACACAACTGAGGGACTATATTAAATTGTCTTTGGAAACGAAGACAAAGACATTCTTTACTTTAATGGATGTTAATGGTAATGTAGAACAACTCAAATCGACCGCAGCGGTATGAATGATATTATTTCTGTTTATTCCACATAGTAATCGTTATTGTGCTTTAATACTGGCATATAAAGGATGAGATATCAATATGTTGAGTGTTATAGATGGAGGGCTCCATCTCTATCCAAACTGAACATCAAGCATAAGTAAGCCTTTAGCCTCCTGACACTGTTTCCCTCCACCTAAAATCAGAACTGAGAACCATTTGTCCATTTGTCAGGACTTTGTCTTACCTATGTAACATATCCGTGCAGTGAAACACACACACACACACGCACACACACACGCACACACACACGCACACACACACGCACACACGCTTGCACAGAGCAATAGGCAGTCCTATCCAATTATAGATAGATAGATCGATAGATAGATAGATAGACACTTTATTGATCCCAAAGGAAATTTAGCAATGAAATTTTTCGATGATGCCCAGAGAGTAAATGCGTGCTGGGTGCCTTGCCCTCCAGCCCACTTAACACCCTTGCCCAAAGTTCCTCCCTCCTTTAAGATACCTCACCAGAAGGGGGATTTCCCCCTTTAAACACACACACTGGAGATTACTGTACTGCTGCTGTAGGACATGAGGAGGCATGTTTGCAGCAGATGGAGCAATGGTTAATTTCTCCGCTTTGGCCGGAGAGTCTTTTTAATATCCAGCCGTGTTTAGGTTCCACGTTAGGGATAAAAACGTGTCTGTTTTTAATCACACCGCCACATTCATCACTGGCTGATCTGGAATGTAATTTGGCAGGAGAGGTAATGGGGTTTTGTGTTAATCGACTTTGCGCGGTTGCAGATAGGGGAGGTTTTCTGCCTCAGTAATTAGCGCCTGCTTTTCTCCTGCTTAGCCAGGTCCGCCTGTTGCTGCGCCGTGCGGCCGGTGTGTATTAATGATGCGAGCGCTGTGCTGTGTCAGCGGGGAGTTGCTCCAGAGGAAATACCAGAGCAGCCGGGTGTGCGTGTGTGTATATGTGTGCAGCACAGATGAGAATTCACCGCTCCACAGGTGCTGCACACAGGTAGCTACTCTCTCACTCTCTCTCTCTTTCTCTCAAGCTCTCTCCATCTCTTTCGCTTCATGAGCAACAATCAGTACAGACGCAGATGCCTTCTCACAGAAGCATGCATGCTTTAAACACACAGGGGAGCACACAAACACGCACATTCACACAAACAAGATGCAAAACTTCTCACTCTACACTAAATATAGAACAAACCAGGATTTTCTAAGGCCGCTTTCACACCCACCTGGTTTTGTCGCAATCAGACTTTGCTGTTAGTTTAATGTGTTTTGTTAGGTGCACCCATAAAAACACAAAGCCAAGGATCGTCGGTCCCACTTTGAAGAGCACCCTGGTACAGTTTGCGAATACCAGTGAATCACCGAACTACTCACTGTTAAGGTTTCATACTGTTAGTCCATTTAACAACACTGAAAATGAGGTCACCTTTGGAAAAGTGGTAGCTTGGGTGGCTACAATCTTCCATTACCTGTCCAATTAGCCTCAAAGCTCCAGTGTGGAGCTAAAGATGCACGCTTAAACCGCCCAACGTGTCCCAACTGAACGACTACAAGAGGTTGAATTGTCTAAACAGGATTTTTCACAGAGCCTTCACTCTAAATGATGAGGCTCTAACAATAGTGGGAACTTCAAAGGGTTTGTAGCCAATGGCAATCCCTAAACCTTCATAAGAGTCAATGTCTAAAAGCTTCCAATGAAAACCAGTTTTCAAACTACCGCTCTGGCTGAGGCAACTTATGGATACATGCTTATGGATGCCTCCGCAGCACGACTTCAGCTGTAGCATGAGTCAGCCTGTCTGGCAAAAATGCAGAGCAATGTGTCAATTGCCTATTGTGCGGGTGGAGGAGAAGACCAGGATCAGTATTCACCCTCGCTAATTCAATTAACACAGTGTCGGGGACTTCATTACTGTGGCTTCTGACTGCTAATAAATCTGCAAAATGCAAACACTCCCCCCATACATATACAGTACAGTGCAAAAGTCAGGGACCACTATTCGTTTAATCATGCATAACAGCCAGTGAGCTATTGACTTTCCAGCATGAGGAGAAAGGAGGGAAACATCTATAAATATGAATTATCCATTATTCAGAGAACGCTTCTTTGTCTGATGAGCAAATGTTCCTTATTTTTGTCAGTGATGTCTACACATCCTTTCAGACACATGGCTTCAAGTTGCCTTCTCAGAGTAAAAGGATGGACACACCTGAAGATGTCTTAAGATCTGAAGCGAAAGTGGAGCTTGACCTTGTCCTCCCTCTCAAAGATGAATGCCTCAAAGGAGCAGTGTTTAATATTTAAGATGACCTATTGACTGAAATGGAATGTAATATAAAGCTATACCTTCATTAGTATATACAGGGGTTGGACAATGAAACTGAAACACCTGGTTTTGGACCACAATCATTTATTAGTATGGTGTAGGGCCTCCTTTTGTGGCCAATACAGCGTCAGTTCGTCTTGGGAATGACATATACTGCGTCCTGCACAGTGGTCAGAGGGATTTTAAGCCATTCTTCTTGCAGGATAGTGGCCAGGTCACTACGTGATGCTGGTGGAGGTTCGTCCTTCTTGGTGGTATGCTGACATTACCCTGGATACCGTGGCTCTTGATACATCACAAAGACTTGCTGTCTTGGTCACAGATGCGCCAGCAAGACGTGCACCAACAGTTTGTCCTCTTTTGAACTCTGGTATGTCACCCATAATGTTGTGTGCATTGCAATATTTTGAGCAGAACTGTGCTCTTACCTGCTAACTGAACCTGCTAACTTCACACTCTGCTCTTACTGGTGCAATATGCAATTAATGAAGATTGGCCACCAGGCTGGTCCAATTTAGCCATGAGACCTCCCACACTAAAATGACAGGTGTTTCAGTTTCATTGTCCAACCCCTGTAATTACATGGAACTACAAGTCAGGGTGTTTTACACTGTCTGCAGAGAGTGACTTAAGTTTCTAGTTTTACATTTATGTTTTTCACGTCACAGAACATAACTGCAGCACGATTTAACGTGGAATGAGTTTTAGAAGTTTGCATGAGAAGCTGGCTGGTCTGGTAAATGTTACTAGCAATTAACAAAATAGTTAGGCTGTTTTGAGAATCATATAAACGTACATGAGTAGTGTTATTAGGCTGAGTCTGTACAGACTTAATATTGAAAACACAATAAAATGTTTGAATGTTTGAGTTACTATGCTGTATTAATGATGTGTGTGCACATTGTGTTTTGTCGGAAGGATTGGTACCACTTTAGAATAAGGCTACCTTTATAAAGGATTTAGAAATGGTTTACTAATAGGTTACTATTGGTTATTAGTTAGGTCATAAGCAGCTATAACACGTTATTAAAAAGAGCTCCGCCATATGATGCATGTGAATATGTATTGAAGCTGACAGGGTTATGTGGACTGATGGAAAAGACAAAGTAAGATTAGTAAACATCAAAATCTGAGCTTTAACAGTATAAAAGTTTGTGTTGTTAGGCTAATAACAAATCACTGTTGCCCATCTTGTTGTTGTAACTGCTTATTAATGAGTTTAATGTGTTTATGGCCTCATTAATAGCCATTAGTAAACTCATTTTAAACCATCCATGAACTCTTTATAAAGGTAGTCTTATTTTAAAAGTGGTACCGGAAGGGTTTAACATTATTTACACAAACACCCTACAAAAAAGTAATGGAGGGTAAGCCATCATCACAGAAGCGAAAACATGAAGAAACCTGATGGCCACTGTAGATTCTCTGCACCCTCACCATTTCCACACATTTCCACACTACTTCATTAAAAGCTGTTTATCTGATGAGCCACTTTTTTGGTAGGTATGTTCAACTGACTGACTGACTGATTCACCCACCGACCGACAGACCGGCTTGCTTGCTCGCTCGCTCAAAAGGCAGAAAAAACACTGGACAGGCCTCTTGTCCATCGCAGGGCAGACACACACATACACATTCACACCTAGGGGCAATCTGGTATCTCCTGTTCACCTGACTGCATGTCTTTGAACCATGGGAGGAACCCAGAGAACCTAAAGGAAATCCAACCCACACACAACGAGAACATGGAGACAGTGCTCACCAATCTCAGAAATATCTCCAGAACAATAAATAACTTGGTATTAAAGAATTGAGGGGTAGTTCCTGACTTTTGCACAGTACAGTAGATGTGTCATCCGGATGAATACACACAGATAAGACCACAAGTACATGTCATGCAAAGAGCTCATACAGCAGCATATGTGTGCATGTGCATGTGCGTGCGTGTATGGCATTAGACTTACGGGTTGCTTTGGTCCCAGACGACACATTGTGGATCTGACGTGCCCTTTAGAGAGAAGAGACAGACAGGCAAGGAAGGAGGGAGTTAGCGCTGGAGGAGATAAACAGGAGGTGTGGGAAGGTAAAAGAGAATGCATCGGACAAGGAAAACGCTGCAAAGGAGGGCTCTTTGTGCGCGCCGTGTTTACGCTTATTCTGAACAACAGGTTCTTTGGACCCGTGCCTTTATTTATCGTTCAGTGCACATCTCCGTCTAGACTGCAGATGATTCATTACCAAAACTCATTCACAATTTATTGATTCACAGGAGTCCAGGCTGATTCCCTCACTTCCAGGCCAGAGTGAGCCCCTAATCAGGGTTCAGTGGTGCATGGCTGGGTGAATCAGCCATTATTGGTTCATCAGTGAATCGACTGGTATAATTGACTA
The DNA here is from genome assembly GCA_024036415.1 of Prochilodus magdalenae. Classification (NCBI taxonomy): domain Eukaryota; kingdom Metazoa; phylum Chordata; class Actinopteri; order Characiformes; family Prochilodontidae; genus Prochilodus; species Prochilodus magdalenae. Next base: position 385,172 of record JAMWET010005451.1, on the reverse strand, counting down.
ATCTGTCTCAGCTCCACTTCTGCCCATTATCTCTCTCTTTGGAGGGAGAGCTGACCAGGGGCAGCACTCTCTGACACCTCTAATGGGATCTTTTGACCTGGACAAATAGTCTCCAAACTATTGCTTTTGCACTGTAGTTGAAAGCTAGCCACAAAGGGGCTTCATGGCATGTGCATACGCACCGAACAACATATTCATACAGCAACATTTGAGTATTAATGAATTGCTCATGTCAGTGTTTGAAACCTAGGATGTGTATGAACAATGTATATATTGAGGTAACATTACATTATATACTGACCTAAAGTGTCCACTTGTGAGGGACTTTTGTTCCAATAACACATTATGCAATGCTTATGTAAGTGATTTAGTGCTTATGCATGTCTTGCAAAGGGTCTATGCAGCTAGTCTTTGAGATAAAGTGTTACCTCATTTGCTTCCTGCATAAGAATACAAGAGTCTGGCCACAAAATAAAAAGAACAAACTAAAAAGAGGACATAATTTGCTAGCGAGGCCATTAAACAAACATTTATGCTAGCAATTATGCTAGCAATTGCACTCTACTGTGCTGCTTTCCTCAGATCTTGCACTTTATAATCACATTTACAAGGCGGGTGGCCCGTTTATCATCTAGCATTCCACAAAAAAGAAGAAAAAAAAAAAGGAATCTTGAAAAATATCAGAGACAAAGTCATACACCCCCTGGTGGCTGACTCTGGCGTGACCCTTTGCTTAACTCCGAAATAACTGGCTATTAGCCTGGTATCAACTGCATCAAAAGAACAGCAGCCCTCAGCATTTTTGCACTAGGCTGTATAGAAACGCGTGCAGGCCCACGCACGCACATGCTCTCGTCTTCGCCGCCTTATGTGTCCTGACAGCATATGGCCCGGCCTGCACTAATTGCGCAGTGTGCGAGCACTGATGGCACTCCAGTACAGCTCTGCCAGTTCGCGTTCAGCAGCAAGGAGCCTATTAGCACGTACAGAGCAGCGACATATGGAATTTAGCTCTGGTTTCGCCTCGTGGACACCAGGAGGACAGAGCTGGCTGCTCAGAAGACAAAGTGAGCAGAATGTAGGACTTTTTTTTTTCTTGTTATGTGATGCTGAAATCACTGAAATCACTTTCACTTAGATCAGCTGTCAGTAACAGACTTGCCGAAGCCTGTGGCCAAGGGATGGACCACCGCGCGAGCTGCCTGGGCTAAAACTGACAGATATGGATGAGGCCTGGCCGCTGAGCGAGCTAGCCACAGCTGGTGGTGAGCGGGGGCGGCTATGCCTCCACCTCCCAGCATGCCTCAGTGGGTCAGGTCAGAGCAGGCATGCTGCCTCAGAGCAGCTGTCCACACTGAGAGGACACGTCCCAGCACCCCCCAAACCAACATCTGCGGCTGGGATGTGTGGGTACAGACCCTGGCCGAGATCCACTCCAGCTGACCCGGGACCACCACTGATGCAGGTCACGACCTACCATGGCCCCTAGAGGGATCTGGAAAGGTTGAGCATGTACCTACATACGCACCCACACTTGGTCCCAAAACTCCTGCAGGAGGCAGCAGGTGAAGGTTGCCATGGCAACACAGGGGTGGTGGGGGATCAAAATGACAGCTTTCTGTTGATTTACTATCCACGCCGGTAGCACTGTGGCACAGGAGCCTCCGTATTACTTCCTCTGACACACTGTCAGCCCATCTGGAGGTCGAATATGATGCACTCTGAAATGCTGGCAATTTCATCTACAGTGGATGAATGCTAAATGGATGCTAAATCCGCATTGCTTCATGTGCTGGCAGGCTAGCATCGTTCAGGGTTTTCAGGCTGTGCTAATGCTAAGTGTTTTTTCATGGATGAAGGGACATACAGTGTATAGGTCACATCTAATGCCAGTTGTTGCACACACAATTACTATATGACCACACAGTTAGCATACAGTGGCTATATTATCAAAAGGTCACAAAGCTGTTGTGGGAACATGCCAGTTAAGGATAATGTTAGTGTGCCTAATAACCATAATGAGGTATGCATGTGATTGGAAGCTTGGTTCTTCATGGCTACATGAAAAATAAAACATACATGATGTGGACAATAATGTGGTGTTTTTGTTGTAGTTGTGAGAATATGATTTTCGGAAGCCTACATGAATAGAGAAATGCTAACAGGGCTAGATAGCATTGACTTTTAAATAATGTGAAACCAGAAGACGCAATGTTTTGTTCTGGCATTTATTAAATGCTAGTTTAGCCTAGAAACTCTATTTATTACACTCATTATCAAATGAATAGTCGCACCCAGATGGAAGGGTTGGATTGCAATGCTACTGGGAAGGAAGATAAAGGTTACTCGGAACAATAAATGATGAAATGTTTAGTCTAATATGGATAATATTTATCGGGGTACTCCTAAAGAAGTAGGGTCTCTCAGCATGGTGTCAGTCCACCATGATGTCTTGGCATTAAGTTAAAGAGGTTTCTATGGTGACCTGTGATAATTCATTGCATGCAGCTTGAATATCTCCATGCAGTTCCTGTAGATTTTGCAGTAGGGGTGGAGGTAGAGTGACATCACGTCGTGTGGATGTTCATCTTGGCACTATGGACTAAGGTACCTCCACTCACCCAAATCATTGGTTGTCTCCATCAAGACCAAAGCAGGACTCAGCAATGTAGACGATGCGCTGCCATTCTGAGTAAATTCATGACAGTCTGACGCCATTGCAGTCTGTGGCGATGTTGGCGTGGTGTTAGGGGCAGTTGTCACAACAGTCTGCGTGCAGGTACTGCTGGCACTAACAAGATGACTCACGGAGGGTATCGCTGTTCGGTGAATGTCTGTAATCATGGCTGCTGTGTCAGTCAGGAACAGCAGTCAGGCCTGTCCTTGCATATGTCAAATTTGCATCTGAGTATGAAACCTACCCACAAGTTTCTGTTGGTTGATTCCTTCTGGGTGCCACTATTTTTTTTTTTTGGATGACTAACAAATTAATACACTAGTTAACATGAAGTAACAGATAACCAGTGGTTACACAGATTAACTAGTGTTAAGTAAACATGTGTCAGTTGTGGTTACTTACATTCAGCAGAGGTGCCAATTCCACCACTACCACAGGCTCAGTGGGTTTGGGCAGAGGACGCACAGTCACCGTCAAAATCTTTGAGCTGATCACCAGTGGATCTCTGACAGAACACAAAACATAGAAAGTGTTGAGGACAAAAACAAAAGTGCTCTATTGCGGTGAGTGTAGCTGCTAGCTTGAGCTATTCCAGGCTCTACACAAGACTGTTTGCTTGTTTGTGTGTATGTGTGGGAGAGAAAGAGAGAGAGAGAGAGAGTGTGGTAGAAGTGAAGCCATGAAGAGGAACAGACTGGACAGGCTTGTTTGGCCCGCAGCAGAGAGACTGTGTGCTCTCTCGAGAAAATTAATGAGACGCAAACCAAAAGCCAACCAAAACTAAACAAACAGTCGTGATCCCATACATATTCAACAGCCACGACTGCAACCAAGCACACCAAAGAGCGATGACCTGGATACCTCTCACCCCTCTCACAAAAAACATACAGAGGGGAGAGAAAGAGATAGAGATAAATAAGGGGGTGAAAAAGACAGAAAAAAAGGGACAGAGAGATAGATAGAGAGATAGATAGAGAGAAAGAGAGAGAGAGAGAGAGAGAGAGAGAGAGAGAGAGAGAGAAAGAGAAAGAGAAAAAGAAAGAGAGAGAGAGAGAGAGAGAAAGAGAGAGAGAGAAAAAGAAAAAGAGAGAAAGAAAAAAAAGAGAGAGAGACAGATAACAAAAGTAGAGAGAAATGAAAAGGTAGGAGACAAATAAAGACCCAAGGTAAAAAAGAGACAGAAAACAAGTGAGAGAGATTAAAATAGGAAAAGAGAGAGGGAGGAAGGGAAGAAATTAGTGAGACTAAGAAATGTAGTGAGGCAGAGGAGCTAAAATAGATAGAAGAAAAGGAAAGAAAAGAAAATAGCAAAGTAAAGAAAAGAGATTGAGAGAGAGGTATGTGGCATGTAGAGAAAGTACAATAGACGTAATAAAGGAAAAGGAAGGAAAGTGAGGCAGGAGGCAGTGAATAGGCAGAGTGTTGGAAATGAAAGGCAGTGGACTTGTGGTGAGGGCGCGGCAGTGGGGAGTAAAGGCCTCTGACACAGTTTGTTGAGTTTAGCCCGCAGAGTCTGCAGGTTCAGAGCGAGAGAGGACGAGGGTTACTCTGCATGGCCCTTAGTCCACCTGAGTACATCTTCCTAATTAAGATGCTCTCCTGCACAGACTGAGACGTCCAGCAGTCCAAACCATTCAAACAGCACTTCCCCTCCACTGCCACAGGACCCCTCTTACGAGGCTAGATTTGCATAACGTGTAACGACAGAGCATAAAACTCTAAGCAATGTCCTGTACATTTTACTAACACCTGCAGGCTACGTATGCTAATCACCTCTAGATGTAAATGTTTCCCCCAAACACAGCTAGTTAGCTAATGTTAAAGAAGGACATCTTGGTATTAGTGGATGGGTCACATTTAAGAACAGTGTTTGTGAGGTTAGATAGCTAGCTAGCTTTGGAGATGCACATGTATAGCCATGTGTTATTAGCATAGTTCATTAAATAGCATAGCTAATAAACAGTGGCAGGTTAACTAGCATAGCTTAAAAGTGATCTAGCTAGCTGTGTCTGACAGAGTGGGAGTTAAGTGTCTCTATTTATGGCAGCAAGTAACATTGATGTGTTCAGCATTTGAAATGTTTGTCAACACTGTATGATGTTTCTCTTGCTCATCTCCTTATGGAAGCCTATTTCTATCAGATAGAGGAGGAAATAATGTGCTTTCTTTTTCCTCTTCTCCATTACTGACAGGAGTACATCATTATTTTCTGTACATATCAACAGATTATCTTGAAATAATCACTCATTTTCACAAAAAACTGAACTAAAAGCTCAAAGAGAACTCAGTCAATAGACTTAAAAGTGATTATCAGGATGAACGACAATAAACAGCTGACAGGGGGTTATTTCTAGGGAGTTCTAAAGCAAATGAACCCTTAGAACCTTACAAATGTACTTTATGAGCAGTTTGCATTGTTTTTTTCATTGCCTAATCGTGCAGACACAATGCATAGGTGTATAATATCTGTAAGTTAACCTCTTCCTGGCCTGTGCAGCATAGGCTAGAACCATGCAAACTGCCAATAAATGACAGGACTCGGCTTCTAAAGGGTAAAAAATTGAAGATATATATATATATATATTTGAATCAGCATATTACAAGCTAAAACAAACCTCAGGCCACATAATGCTGCTTGTTTCAGTGGTATGAACTCTCTCTGACTAGGCTCACATGATGCTCATTGTAATGGTCTCCATTAAGTGGTACTCTACACATGCATGTCATTTTGGATCTGATTACTTGAGGTGCACATGTAAATGTAGGTCATCAGTAGATTGTTATAAATAAAATAAATAAATAAAATAAATAAAAAAACCCCTCTGTCCTAACCTATAATTTATTTGAAATTCAACGCCGCTTTAAACCCAGTCCCACAAATCTTGGCATGTAAACTCGCCCATTAAATTACTATTTCAGGCTTATAATAATACTTCTTTCAATTTCAACACAATACATTATTTCATAAAGCACCTTCAAAATATCACAATAATGACTTAATTTAACATGAAATTTATTCATGTCATTATTTTATTATTATTATTTTTTATATACTGAATTTAGACATAGTCACAACTTGGAGAAAATGCGTTATTATCTCAAGAGACCGAGTCAAGTAAGTTAAAATGGGTTAAAAATAAGTTAAAATTATTCTGAGAATATAAGTCAATTATTTAGAGATAAATAGTATACTATAAAGAAAATAAATGAAGAACAGAAATCCAGGAACAAAGAAGCAGGAAAAGCAAAATTTCTTCCCCCACTACTTTGTGTGAATAGGCTTCCAAATCGCCTCTTCTTTGAACAGGAAATTGGTCGTTCTAGGTATTGTCCCTTCACTAGAGCAGTGTTTTCTGACCCTGGTCTTGGACGAGCACCATCCTGGACATTTTAGTGACATTTACCTTGCTTTTATACAGCCACTTCAACCCAGTGCGGGCCAGTTAATTGGTTGATTGGTCAGGTCAAATCATTAAACACAGGAGCATCATTAAACGTGGAGGGCAGTGGACCAGGACCAGGGTTTAGAAATGCTATACTACAGGACATGAGGCGAGGATGTAAAAGTCTCCCTCTGATGGTCACACAGCATAGTTAAATGATATTCCAGCATTATTCATGCTGCAGCTATAAGCATATGGTTTATTATCATGACAAATAATTTCCCTGTACTTAGAAATCAGTGGAAAACCCATTGACTTCTTCAGTAACTGCCCATTGGCTTGTATTCTAGGTGTGTATTATTATAAAGGTAATCTCTAAATTAATGTAAGGTTATATGATCTCAGCACTCCGCTGTTCTGTTTCTGTTTGGGTGTAAGTCAAGTTAAGTTTAGATGGTGTGAAAGTGATGAGGATATTCCGGCATTGCCGCTGGCACCTCGCTGTCTCACCTCCTCTCTCCTCTCCACCTTTGCTTTATAAACTTTGAACCAGACGATGAGAGGAGGACAGGAGGAGAGGAAGAAACACTTTCGGGACAAAGCTAGGAGTCAGGCAGTGATTCAGTGATAAGGGCATCGACTATTCTTGGCCTCACCACCAGGAGTTAGTCATATTGGAGGAGTGGTAACAGAAGGGGCTGAACACTATAGATTGTCTCTTGAGGGATTATAGGATTAAGTAATACACTATAAGCCAAATGCCGTAAGCTACATCCCCAAGGAGGATATTACAACGTAGAGCCTCTTGTACTGGCTCTTATAGGTACCAATAAGGCAAATGAGGTGTCAATGAGACATTTCCTACAAAATGTTATGTATAATGTATGTATAAATGCAGTGCCAAAGTTACGGTTTTAATTTCCAGTCATAATGGTCATGGAATACAGGATTTTCATTTTACAGCAGGCAGTTCTGAAGGGATATAACATAATCCTCATGCTTAAGAAAGGGCAAAGGCAAAGCAAAATACACTCATCATTAAAAGAATAGTTGCACCCAGAAGGAATCAATCGAAAGGACTGAAACTTAGTAAGCAAGGATGGGCCTTGTACCTGTATCTGACTACCAGGATTGCGGACCCTCAGTGAGCAGTGATACCCTCCATGAGTCAACCTGTTGCCAGCACCACTGACAGACAGATGCAGGCTAGATGTGCCCTTGCACACTACAATGAACCACTGTCCTGAGATCCAACCTCTATAACTCTACGCTGCCATGTCTAGCATGTTGCATTGATAAACATGGCAGCCCAATGCCATACTGAGAGACACTACTTCTGTATGTGTAGCTCAATAAATATTTCCCATATCAGTCTAAATGTATCATCATTTATTGTTCCTGGTCACCTTTATCTTCCTTCCCAGTGGCACTGCAATCCCACACTTAATTCTGGGTGCAACTGTTCCTCTGATGATGCGTGTATATAGTTAATGCGTATTAAGAACCAGTATTAAATGGGTTCCTGTACGGGTCATTACAGAAATACCTCCTGGACAAATGATGCTACTATCGATATTCATGTAACATTAGTTCATTCTACTTAGCAGGTGTTTTAAATGCTATGTGTTAGACCAGATCCGCGGGAGGGGCACTCTGCTGTGTGCGGTGAAGGTATTAGCATGCCTCTGACTACCTTAACTGTTTCAAATGAGCTTCATTCTGAGCATCATTCTGTTCTCTCCGGTCATCCAGGGAAAGATGCTTAAAAGTGTGGGCTCACTTTACTGAGCTCAATGATAAGGCAGCTTAATGCAAAGCAAGATATTTTGATAGCTTAACCCACTTTAGCAAATATGCTACCAGCATTAAAAGTAAGAACCTAAACAAACTATGATATACTTATATTGAATTATAGATACCTGATTCATAGAAAGTTTTGCCAACCATTTATATAGAAGTTACAAGTCAAAGCCAACTTACATAGCTAGCCTTTATGATGATGCCTATTGAAGCACTTATAAACACTTCTAGGGTTACGTAAATTATCATAGCAGGTTTATGTAAATGCCATGTAGCCTGATCAATAGTAGGCTATCATACAGTAAAGCATTACCCAACACTCTCTTTCAAGCCTAGTCATGAGTTGGAAGCTAACACTAGAGCACCACAGGAGGCCCTATTGACAAGCCCAACAGGTTAAAAGGCTAGGACCTTAAAACAGACATCTTAGGCGCTAAGCTGTTTTTGTAGTGTGGTTAAGCCAGAGTTATCGCTGGCTCTCTTCTATTCTTAAGCTCACTTTTGTAATCAGGGAGACTTACTTGGGTGCTGGCAGGATGAAGTTGAGAGTGCGGTACAGGATCGCTCCGATGACAAAGTAAGATGCCTCATCTGATTCTGCAAACAGGACATGAGCAACACGGACAGCGTTAAAAGCAGCTCAGTAGACTACCAAAAGGCCTATTACTGTAAGTCACAGAGCATTATGCAAAGTGCTTCTGAAACATAACCAAGTAGCATACAAAGTAGCACCTAAACTTACATTACTTTAGAGGACTCACTCATCCAAACACTCGCACAGATCCAGGGCTTGATTTGAAAAGGAGACATGAGTGGGTATACCACCCTCGAGGTCAAAAGAAAAACATCACCAATTTACATCCCATTTGGACAGAAGACACGATTCACACTTAAGGCCAATGTCGTATACTTGTCATCTGGGGACTTTCATGTATCAAAATGATTCAGATACTGTTATGCATGTGTTTTAGTCTTGTGATAAGATACAGGGTTAATGGGGAAATAGGTTATCCATGTCATATGGATAGGTTATCCATGTCATATGTAAACTTTTTAAATTACTCAAATTTATGAAGCCAAAAGTGCATTGCTATCATTAATTCTTTTGTTGTCCTGTTCCTAACTGTGTAACTATTCATTGTTTGTTTGCTTGTATATGTGAGTGGATGTTTATTTTCACTGCTTATTGTTTTCCTCCTATATCTTTATTTGTTCTCTATTTTAAGGAATCTTGCCCAAAATGCCCTACATATATTATTAATTTGCAAAGAAAAAACAATCTCCATGTTACTGTAGGAGAAGCTCACATCTCCCTGCCTATAGCAAACGTTAAAAATCCCTGGAACCCAAGTAAACCTGAAAACAACATAAACATTCACAAAACCTCTCTTTCCACATTCCTGATATGAAAAGCCTGTTTTTGTAACTGATCCTTTAAATAACCCATGTCACGGAAACTGAATTTTGCTCATTCTGTTTCAAAATAAAGAGCTTGATGTTGTATGTAAATATTGCCCCTACATTATTCCTCTACAACAGTTCAGCCCCGCCCATTTACAACAAAACTATACAGAGGGTTTTAGCCCAGCCCACTTTTTGAATGAGGCATAATGCAAGCCAGTCACCCAGAACAACACACATTTATATACATCAGCCTTAAAGGTACAGTTGCTAAATATGCCCGGTACAGTCATAGCCCAGCTCTGTGGGTTTGAAAAATGGTCATTTGGTGCAAATGCACACAAATGCATCATAAGTGGACCTTTGGGAACCACACAGGCCGATTAAAACTGCTGTGCATAAATGATCTCTGTTTTGATTGGCTGATCTCTGTTGTGCCTCACTCAAAAAGCAGTAAAAGCTTTCTTTATGACTCACTTCAGCATGATGGGGTGGGGCTACACTGCTGTAGGGTGAACATGTGATATATATACGTATATATATTTATATATACATATAGGTTTGTGTGACAAAAAAACGTGACTTCAAAGAAGGCTCTTCCCATTGGTCAGTTTCCAGTTTGGGCCGGAAAGTGAAGTGTACAAACTTTTTCTATGACACTGGCCCTTTAAAATGTCCCCCCTCACCTCTCTGGGTCATTTAAACTCACTAGCTTCCTTAAAAAGCAACTGAGTCAGCTTTTTAAAAACTCAGGTTGACATTCAAGTTTCTTCATCCGGTTTCATACAGATGGACAAAGAGCAAAGCGTAAAGCGCAGCAGAGCAGGATTTAAGACCTTGTCCGACAGCAGGACGCTGAATCAGTCTGGACAAAGAGTGACATTTCGAAGTGAGGCAGAGAGAGTGTAGTGACACACCCGTCTGAATCTCCAGACGTCTGTCCCTGCCTCTTTTCAACTTTCCGCTTACATCTTGCACTTTTGTACGTTTTCCATCATTTTTGTTTTGTTCTCTCCATCATAGGACACACTTCTTCACATCTTTGTTTTCTCTCCACATGCCTTTCTTCCTCATCCCTGCTTTTTCTCCAGCCAGTGGCGCCTTCTCTTTGGCCGTGCTGTGCTCTCAGTTGGAGATGTGTCTAGGTAACTGCCATCACATTGGATGGAAGGAAGTGGTACGGCTGGTGGGACAGAGGTGGTGTTGAACTAGATAAAAGAACGATAGAGGAACAGGGGAGGCACAACAGGCATTTAGCCATGGCACTGTTGTCTACATATGGTCCTTATGTGTGCATGATCATGAGGATCCATATGGTGTCCCATTTCTCATTACAGTGTTTAAAAGTGTGGTCGGTCCTTCTATGTGATATGGAGCAGCATCTTATGTAAACTTCCTTTTGATCCAGATTATGGCTGGGATTTCTTTCCAGGAACCACTTTTCAAACACTATGGTTGATGTTACTTTACCACTCAGTGATGATGCCTGAAGCTTGATGTCGACTAGTCGCTGATCATCTTGGTCATCTTTTGTTTCTGAAGACTACAATACAGTCATGTGTCATTTAGAAGGGGCCTAAACGCCTTATTACTTCAGATAAGATTTGAAGTCAGCTCCTCTCATTTTCACCAAGTTATGGCTCTTTAATTTTCACTGGTTCTATGAACCTCTGCCACGGATGAGCATTTTAGCAAAGTGGTCCAGAGAAGCCCAAATTTATACAAGTAATAAGATACAAATTTACGAGATACCCAGATGTGGTTTTATTCATGACATCATCAGCGACTAGTTGATGTCAACTCAACTTGCATCACACGACTTTCTGCTTTAAAAACTTTGAGGCAAGCAACCTTCAGTATTAGAACATGTCTTGCATGGCACCTAAAGACCTACACTCAAAGTCCTCCTCCAAGTCATCATTTTTTGGCTGACATAGCAGAGAACAAAACTCCAGCAGCACACCCTAATACACCACCACCACGTCAGTGTCCCTGATGCGCTGAAAATGATCCACCACCCAAACGATACCTGTTCTATGGTGGATGTCCTCCTCTCATCAAACCAATCTATTATTAAGTGGAAAGGTTCAGCTAGCTCACACCTTGGTGTACTCCAGAACACGAAAAAATTATAGTGGGACAAATAATGGCAGCCACAACGAATTAAGCACGGTGTATGTGACGTAAGCAAGGATGGGCCTCAACGCTGTACCTGACTGACCCAACAGCCACGATTGTGGACATTAAGTGAGCAGTGATGCCCTCCAGGAGTCGTCCTGTTTGTGCCAGCACCATTGGCAGATGGCTGCATGAAGCAGACTACAGTGGTGTCGTGCTAGACGGTCACTGAGTGACTCAGAATGGCAGCAAGTCAGGGATGAGTCCCACAGTTAGTAGAGACAACCAACGAATCTGTGTGTGGAGGCACTGTGGTCAGTACCAAGATGAACGGTTTGTTGTCATTTGTCACATGTCCAGAAGGTCTGGTGTCACTCTACCTCCACCCATACCGCGAAATCTGCAGGAACTGTGTGAGAATATATAATATCCATTGGATGGGTTATCACAGGACACCATTAGGAACCTCTATGACTCCATACAGAGACTGTATGCATGTTGCCTTAGCAAACATGCCAGTCAATCCGACACTTTCTTCTGGGGGCAACTATTCTATGTCACCGTATGGAATGAAATAGCTAATTTCACTGGACTTTAATCATGGTGAATTTGATTGTGCCACTTGGACATCTTTCATGAGACAAACCACAATGAAAGTGTCAGTCTGCTGCAGGTTCCACTTTAATTCTGTGGAAAGAAAAATGACACAGATCGCACAGCGGTTGTTGTCCCTGCAGTAAGACTATGAAATTCTCATTTGTAATTATTGAGTTTGAATCCGGCATGTAAAAAATACCACACATGCTGATAGAACCAAATAGGAGAGTCAAATAAGGGCACTGATTGTTTTCTCAGCACAGCAGGACCATTAAAAAACAAATCCAAGTGTAATCAGCGAGTTGAGGACCAAGTGATTTAATATGAAACAGCTACGTCCTGCGTGCTATTTGTGTTGTTTTGTTAGAGTCATAGGCCAGCATGAGTGACGAGCGGTTTGAAACTTTCTCTCAACTAATGAAAAGGAAAAGGAAGCAATGCATTCTACAGACAAGAGCCAAGGCTTTCTGGGGGTACAGCAAGGCCAGAGTCAATCAAACGCCAATCAATCGGAACACAAGCTTGGCGGCTTGTTAAACTGACCACATTAAAGGATAACAATCTCAGCCCAGGTCTTGGATGTAGACTCACCGATCTACGCCTTTCATTTTCACTGCCTTCACTATAACAAAGCCAGCGCTGACAAGAAGAAGCAGCTCAGACAAAAGTTCTCTGCTGTCCTACAGAATAAACAGAGGCTCAGCAAAGTGTCGGACAAGGGGGCATCTTATCACCCGCCACAGGGGGTGGGGAAAAGCGTGTGTTTACACAAGGAGACACTTTTTTATTATCTTTCAGGGAGTAATGGTTCAGTCCGGAGTGGGCGGAGCTGTCTGCGACCAAAACGACAGACCACCATTTCCTTTCTCTCCGTCTGTTATTCTCTCCATGTCATCTGGTCTTCTCTTTAGCCCTCAATCTCCCTCTTCAAACGCCCCCCACTCTAACTGGGCCTTTTCTTTCTCCCTGGCAATATCTGCAACCTCTTCGGCCTTAATTTCCTCTTCCAGCACCTGAAGGACTGAGCATCTTCCCCATCATCTAAACCCCAGGCTCCTTTTCATCCTCTGTCTCCCCTCTCTCTCTCTATCTCTCTCACACATACTCACTCATGCCGTCTCTCTTTTCTCCTGCGCCCCTGTTCTTTGAAACACAATCGATTTTCCTCCTCAGACATAGGGGTGATTGAGGTGCTCGCAGCTTTAAGAGAGAGACGACGAGAAAGTAGCCAAAGAGAGATAGTGGGATATAGGAAGGCCGATGGATGGGTGGAGAGAGAGAGATGTGGAGATGCTAGAATGGATGGACCAGAGGAAAAGGGGTTGAGTAATAACCCCAACAAGGATTACACCTAAGGAACTGATGCCCTGCTCAGATCAAACTGGCCGAAAGCAGAGCCAGTCCAGATCCTGTTTCTGACTCCTGCCGTTTGAGCCCCGGTCAGTGTTTAGCACTCTTTGTCCACACCGCGTCCATTTTTCTGCAGACCCCAGTTGGTATGAATGATATACCGCACCACTCTGGCAAACAAAAAGGCCAGACATCCCCTGACTTACCATCAGAAGACAGAGTGAAGACCTCTTTGGGGATGAAGAGTTTGTCATCTGCTGACCGTGCCCAGTCCTTCATCCCCCGCCTGCCCTTCATGGGGAAGTTAATGTCGCTGGAGACGGCTGACACCGGCTCACGCTGGATAGTGATAACTGATGCAGAGAAAGAGATACAGAACTAAGTGCCCAATCCTTAACTTGCACTTTACTGCCCTTGTATTTAGAAATTTCCAACGACTAAGAGGCAATAAATGAAACATCAGTGTGTATGTTATGAGACCAGCAAAATGTGTTGAATGATAGTATTGCTGCTGTCGGAACAAAACCTGTATCTCCAGTTTTGTCATTAGTCAGTTTTTGGCATCATTTGTAAATACTCTTTATGTTACACGTATAACGCTTTAATGTTAACTGGACCTTCATAAATGACCTAGAGGTTAGGTTCTATTGACTAACATCAAACAACGCTAGTATGTTCCTTCTAATGTAAAATGGTTGGTTCTATTGGTACATGAAGTTTTGTTTTGATAACGTCGATACACTGTATATATTTACAATCAGTGAATTTTTTATACCTGCCTGTAGGTGCAGTTTGAATTATAAAGCTTTCTGGAAGCAAATTTTTATGACCTCATGTTGTGGAGCTTTCCAAATGATCCCATATACCCCTACACATATGGTTATATCCAAAGTTGTTATTAGATATACAGCATTTTGGGTTAACAATTAGGAATAAATCTGCATAATAATATTATATAGATAGATAGATAGATAGATAGATAGAGAGACAGAGAGACAGACAGGCAGTCAGAGAGTCAGACAGACAGACAGACAGACAGACAGACAGACAGACAGACAGATAGATAGATAGATAGATAGATAGATAGATAGATAGATAGATAGATAGATAGATAAAGTTGTTTTTATTAGAATTCATCATATTTCAAATATGGAGATCAAATGTCTATTGAACAATAGCTGGTGTAAATTAAATTCATTTTTATTGAACTGTGTTATTGCACATATTTGTTATGTTATTAGGAGAGTTTATAGTATAGACTTAGAATATTAGGCAGTTTAAAGGGTTAACTACATATCATGTAAGTAAGGCCATTTTGAATCTGAATCATTATCCGAAGAGAGAGATGCAGCTATAAGGTCAGTTAGAGCATTGACAGTGAACATTAACAGGATCAAAGTGTCTCTCATACAGTATGAACACAAGAAGTCTCAGTCTGATCCAGCTCTCATGTCCAACCCTACTTCCAGCATGTTTCTAAGAGCACTCACTGAGGTTAGTGGTGACGACCAGGAAACTCTGGAAAGGCTTCTGAGCCTCCCCGATGTGATGGATGAAGTCTTCTACGATTCGCATTAGCAGCACTGCACCTGGAGAGACCTGGGGAATAAAACAAAAGCATTTGAGAAACAACAGAAGAAGAACTGGTCAAAGCAAAGTACCATAACAGTATGAAGAGCTCATCAAATGGGCTGCTTGTTACTATGGTGTCCAGACACCTAAAGTAGGTTCTCTGTATAGTATGATGCATCCATTTTCCACCCACCACAGGAACGTTATTTCATGGTAACTCTGAGGCTAAACAGGACATTTACAATTTAGACATGGCCAGTTACATCCACTGTGAGAGGAACAATGCACCATCACATATTTTTTATTTTAGGATTTTTGTAAGTTTAAAAAAAAGATAATCTGGCTTACTAAATTCACTTAAAACAAGCAGAAATATATATAAACGTAAGCTTACAACAATCATTAAAATGGGAAATATAATATATCAGCTACATATAAGAGCATAATACTTGCCAAGATATCTATATTTTTTGCTGTGTTTTTGTGCTGCATCAGTCAATATGTATCCCAATATGCATCCCATGTGATGGAGAGATAGGGAGAGCCATGCTTCCCACCTGGAGAGTGGAAGAGCATTTATGCTTTCCTGGGCCTCTGGCCATATTGCCATTTTCATATCGCAGTACCTTTGTGCTAACAAGCTTGCCAATTCTGTAGTAACCTGCTTTCAATAGGCCACTGCAATAGTCAAAGTCAAGCTTGTGGGCATTGCATGTAAAACTGAACACTCCCTGTCATGTAGCAAGTAGAGTATTAAACCTTGAAATGGGAATTTTTGCCAACACTGTGTCAAGGTTGTTGATGTCAAAGCATATTGTGGCGTTAATGATTGGGAAGCAGGCATCTCTTTTGACAGTAGGAACCCAACCCTAGCAAGGGTGCTGCATGTGCACATAAGAACCCAAACTCTCAGCCTTGGCCAACCACTCTCCTGCTGGCTGATCAAAGCATCGCTGGAGGGCCTTGGGCCATCCTGGTCCACCAGCAGTTCCACTCGACCAACTGCCTTCAAGGCATTCTTGCCAGCTGCCATCCAGGTGTTCTCACCGGCCATCACCCAAGGATTCTGGTTGGCCATAGTCTGAGTGTCCTAACTAGCACCTCTTTCGGCATCCTCCATTAATAGGCTCTGCTGACGAGCCTCGTCACATTGCCTCCTCCGCAGTTCTTACTACACTTCTTTGCGTGCTGGGAGGAGCTATGCCGCTCCTGATACCACTGACGCAGAACACAGTGACATAGCAAACATAGCACTTTATATGAAGTATATGAACAGACCAGCTATAGAGAACTCCCACCCAGCACTAGTCTTCATTGGCAGTAGATGAACCTCACCAACAAGCCCCACAGCCCAGCACATCATCACACAATAGCTCATAGCAAATGTTCATACACGAACAACATGTTGAAGCCGTTTCCTACTGCAGCTCCGGCACCTTCCAAGAGCCTGTGTGTCAAGTGGTGATATGGTATACTTGTGGGTGCAAAGCATGAACAGGTCAGCTGGTCGATACTTACCCCTCTAATGATAAAGGCAGGGGTTCAGTGCTCTAGAAATACTGAGCATACCCACAACATACTCAGAAAAGCCTATTATGACTTATAGCATATCATTGCATTGTGCATTCCTATGAATGACAACATCAAATGCTTTTCTGCTTTCCGTAGCTCTGGCAAAGACCACCAGCAAGCTCTCGAGCAGATGCAGAGCAGGTCTGAACCAGTTAACCTCTGTCACATATTAAAATCAGGTATTAAAAGCATCGGTTCTCTGAAACAGCACCGCGACTTTGATATCGGTGCGTGCTATTTAGTAGAGCCGGTTCGTGCCCATGACTCAGAGACACGGCTTATCGAAAGCATTCAGCCCCAGCCATTCTCCACCGCTCCCACGCTCCATCTTCACAACACGCGTCTTTATGGATTGTTGTGAGGTTTTAATTCACGCAGCCTTTGTTCTGAGAGGGGAAGCGTGTCACATCCACATTTCCTGATGATGTTCATGAGGCTAAAGAGTCCATTCTTCAATCTAATTGGAATCTCGCCTTTTCTCTGCATGTGTGCAGACGAAGATGAACGTCTGAGCGGGTGTCTTGCTGCTCTGCTATAGGGGATATGTGTGTGAGGGGAGGGGACAGAGCCCAACGAACATTTGTTACCTTTTTTTTCTGGCCAACATTTTCTTTCATTCTTTTCATTTGGTGTTTTTTTTTTTAGGTACCAATTAAATCCACTTTAATATGCAGCAGATGGTGGTTTATATGAAGCCAAATAAGAAATGGAGTAGACTGGCTGCTCTGTTTGTTTGTAATGAATAATTGAAGCACTAACAGACTTCCTTATATTCGGAACCGGGGCTTGTTTTGTGCTCTCCTGCAGGGAATGCATCTCATTTACTTACTTTAGTTTCAGAGCGCTTTGACGTGGGTAATATTGTGGCTTTGCTCTCTTTTGGCTGTTTGCTCTGTTTCTGGCACTGTGAGCGAGACTTTGCTAACTGCGTGAGAACAAATAAACTTGCGCTGTCATCACAGCATTACTTCGCTGTCTCTGTGTCTTGTGCGGCCCTTTTGTTGGAGCCCTAGTAACCCATTCTTATCCAGCAAGCAATCAATGTCCAATAATATCATTGAGAGTGGTCCTAAAAAGTTCACTGTTGAGAAACTCACAGACTTACAGTGGTGATGATGGGAACCAGGGGTCAGTATATACATCTACAGTGCAAATGTAGCCATGTTGTTGGCCATCCAAAACAATCTGAACCGACTAGAGTCTTCATATAGAATTTTAAACATCTCAAATCAATCACAGAACACTATCACCGGCAAAAATAACAGACATACTGTAGCTTATTAAAGGTCTACATTAACTAAAGTTATCCACAGAATGTGAAGACACTGTTTGTCCAAGAAGTATATGTATCATGTGGCAGATATATCTGTTGAGGGTAGCATGCTTACCAGTTAGCCCTGGCTTGCCCTGTCTGGAAATACCACCTACAAGAGGCAATAGTCAGTCACTGTAGTATTAAGTCAAATAGTTAGACGTTAGAGGATTAAGAAGCAGCACTGCTGTCCCAACAGAGCATTCTAACCTCTAATCATGTTAAAGGGTTCTGCTTTTGGTTGGATCATTTAAGGCGGGGCAGCCAATGCAATGAAAAGCAAACACAGAGATGGCCGAGGGTCTTGACAAGTGACCAACACTAACCATTGTGGAAGTAGACAAAAGAGTTAGCACTGGTACTAGTTTGCACTGCTGAAGACGTGCTTGGCGGGTAAAGGGATTAAGTTTAATGCTGAACTCACAAGGAATCTTTAGATTGGAACATAAACAGCTGTTATTGCTAACCTTGTGGAATCCTGGTCTATTATGATGAAGGAAAACACCACTACTTTTACATTTATGACATTTAGCTGACGCTCATATCCAGAGTGGCTTACACGGTTAATCATACTACAGGTAGGCCAGTGTAGTGTTAGGAGTCTTGCCCAAGGACTCTTATTGGTGTAGCACAGCATAGTTACCCAGACCGGAAATCGAACCCCAGTCTCCCACATGTAGAGGTAGCTTCTTGGCAGGTAGTGGTGTTATCCACTGAGCTACACCAACCACCACTACTCTGGACAGGTACTCATGTCATACTGAAATGCCTACCTCTCCGTTCGCTTAACCAGTCTCTCTCATTCTTTTCTAGCTCTTTCCCTCTCGCCACGCTTCCTTTTTCTCTCTTAGTTGAGCCCCAGGAGCTGAGTTCACTGATCATGAACTCTATCTCTTACTTAAACAAAGAACCTATGGGTTGGCGCTACCTTTGCAATACTGCCTCCTGGATGAATCAGAATTACTAAATCAAATTGATGTTCCAAGCTCCTTTCCCTGTTAGCTCTGTCTTACTCTCTTCGTCCGGGGTCGACCTGAGGAGGGGTCAACCTGGTTCCTCTCAAGGCTATACAAATACTCTAAATACTGATTGATGATTGATTGACATTGTATATTGCTCCTTTAAATCAGATCTTTGGTTCCTCTCACCATTGCTGTAAACAATGTTGACTCTGTGAGTTTCTTTACAATGAATCATCAGATAACTCTGAATGACTGCTATTTGAATTGTGCAGTTGCAAATAACATGTGCTGTTGTATTTAAAATATTTATATTTAATTCCTGCATTTTAATGCACAATTACTGCATTTTTATTTTGCTGAATAATATATAATGTGGGGGAAAACTTCTAAAATGTGTCCTGTGCAAAAGTTATGGCACTTGTGTTTGTGTTATGTTTATTGTGGTAATTTAATGATATTATCGTGGTGATGGAGCAGGTGGATACATATGCATCTATTTTTACATTGACATTATAAAGAGTTGATAAACACTAAGTGGTAAAGACTAAGAAGAATAAAAACCCTGAGCGCACACAAACAGAAAAAGGTTATTTACATTCTTCACATGAACAATTAACACAATCACAATTGCCGGACAACAACCACAAGCACTCAGAGAAATATATAAGCACAAGGACTGACAAGGAACATCTGGGAAGGGGGAGGGGCCATGAACTACGAGCAGGTGAGGGGCATGACAAGAGGGTGGAATCAGGGAGGAGTTAGAAACCTAAATAGCATGCATATATCCTGGCATTAAAAAAAAAAAAAAAAAAAAAAAAGATTTACACGTTGTTGCCCATGGGGCGTCTGCTCTAGTCTTAGTAGGTCACATTGTTAGTCCAGTTAGGAAGAGTCCAGATGGTGTGGAAACGCAACATTACTGAAGGGCACTGCTGTTGACAATTGCATTGTTCAAACATACATACACAAAGAATGAGAACACACACACACACAGACACACTCACACACACGCACGCACACACAGTTTAAGGCGGAGTTTGTGCTCATGACTTAGAGGGAACAGGTGTTATTTTATGAGTGTGTAATAATGATGAAAACATTATGTCATTAGAATCAGTGAACCATGGCAGCATTAACACACTCACTTTGCATAAAAATAACATTAGTACACTCCACATTCACCACCGCATTTACCAGCACACACATCACCACACGTTCCAGCACGCGCACACACACACACACACACACATACACACCACTACCGCATTTACCAGCACACACAACACCACACTTACCAGCACGCATGCACGCACGCACGCACACATACACACACACACACACACACACACCACTACCACATTTACCAGCACAAACATCACCACAGGTTCCAGCACACACATCACCACAGGTTCCAGCACACACACCACCACAGGTTCCAGCACACACACCACCACAGGTTCCAGCACACACACCACCACAGGTTCCAGCACACGCACCACCACAGGTTCCAGCACACACACACACACACACACACATCACCACAGGTACCAACACACACATCACCACAGGTTCCAGCACTTCTAGCACACACATCAGCACAGGTTCCAGCACACACATCACCACAGGTTCCAGCACTTCTAGCACACACATCAGCACAGGTTGCAGCACACCCATCACCACAGGTTCCAGCACTTCCAGCACACACATCAGCACAGGTTCCAGCACACACATCACCACAGGTTCCAGCACTTCCAGCACACACATCAGCACAGGTTCCAGCACACACATCACCACAGGTTCCAGCACTTCCAGCACACACATCAGCACAGGTTCCAGCACACACAACACCACAGGTTCCAGCACTTCCAGCACACACATCAGCACAGGTTCCAGCACACACATCAGCACAGGTTCCAGCACACACATCACCACAGGTTCCAGCACTTCCAGCACACACATCAGCACAGGTTCCAGCACACACATCACCACAGGTTCCAGCACTTCCAGCACACACATCAGCACAGGTTCCAGCACACACATCACCACAGGTTCCAGCACTTCCAGCACACACATCAGCACAGGTTCCAGCACACACATCACCACAGGTTCCAGCACTTCCAGCACACACATCAGCACAGGTTCCAGCACACACATCACCACAGGTACCACCACACACATCACCACAGGTTCCAGCACTTCCAGCACACACACATCAGCACAGGTACCACCACACACATCACCACAGGTACCACCATACACATCACCACAGGTTCCAGCACATACATCACCACAGGTACCAACACACACATCACCACAGGTTCCAGCACTTCTAGCACACACATCAGCACAGGTTGCAGCACACACATCACCACAGGTACCATTACACATATCACTTTGTTTCTACACTCCTGCCAAATATTATAAATTCCACTTGGCATATAGATGCACCCTGTTCTTCAACAGTTATAAAATACACAGAACCACCACAGAGCAGGTATCATGTGTGTGGTGAATCATTCTCAGCAGTTCGGTGACGTGTTGGTAGTGTGTTAGTGTGCTGGTGTGGGTAGATCAGAGACAGCAGTGCTAAACAGCAGTTCCTAAACACCTCAGTGTCACTGCTGGAATGAGAATAGTCCACCAAACAAAACTATCCAACAGCGTCCTGCGGGCAGTTAGTATCCTATGACCACTAATCAAGGGCTACACGCACTGTCCTCTCTATCAGACACCTTGTAGATCCACCTTGTAGGTTATCCACTAGTCCTTTACCAGTGGTCACAGGATGCTGCCCACAGGACGCTGCCCACAGGATGCTGTTGGCAAGATAGTTTTGGTTGATGGACTATTCTCAGTCTATAGGTGACACTGAGGTGTTTAAACACTCCAGCAGCACTGCTGTGTCTGATCCGCTCACACCAGCACAATACACACTAACACACCACCATAATGTCAGTGCCCCACCACCCAAACAATACCTGCTCTGTGGTGATGCTGTGGGATTCCTGACCACTGAACAACATGGTGACAGGGGATTAACAAAGTAAGCATGGCACCAAATGGACAACAGTCTGTAATAGTAGAACACAAAGTGCACATATGGGACAAATAGAGCTGATGTGTGCTGAGACCTGTCTACTGAAAACTGCAAAGGTAGACTACTGACTTATTTGTAGTGACTACTGTAAAAGGCTGTATTATATAAATATTATTACTATTATTATTAGTGTTGCTAATAAAGTCAAACAGCCGCCTGTGTCACCGTTTTATTTGTCTTGAAAATAGATTTCAAGCACTTAATCACAAGCCTTTACTTGTAATTGCCTTCACGCTTATGAAAAACATAGAATTATGAGTGCCCAAATGTTTGACAGTTACATGATGTGTGGATAATAATAATAAAGATTAGAAAATTATACTTCTGCTCAAATCCCGACAGTGCTATCCAGCAACACCCAATTATCTGTATTTAAAACAATCTTTCTTTAATCATCACAAACCATGTGGAGAAGCAACCTGTTCTCATTAGCACCTCGATTCTGTTCTTCACAGTTGTATCAGATGTGACGACAATGGTTCTAAAACAATTACACAGAAATGAAGAATAAGTCACTTCAAGCCCAGTCAAATGGTGCTCTCTGAATGAGGAAGTCATGTCTCTTCACAACCGCAGGTATTCCGCACTTGTTCTAGCCCTCAGTATTCGCTTTTTCTTAGTCCATAATGGTAACAGACCTTGTATATAAAGGGGGTTTAAGGGAAGACACCCTCAGATAGATCAAATATGCCCTCACAGTTGGTATGGCTCATGGAAAAGTAGGTTAGGCCGGAAAATTGGAGATTGACTGAAAATTGGGCCATTGTACCTAAAAATGCCTCTCTGTTTTTACCAGTGGGTCCTGCAAACAAAGGTCTGGTGTGATGTGTGAATAGCCAGTCATAACTCAGATCTTGTAATACTGTTGGCTTTAGAGTAACACAACTCCACAAGAGCCACTTGTATACCATGTGGACGCATTCATGGACACCAAAGATGAAGAACAGCATGCAAGCCACACACATACCATAAAATTAGATTTGATTTACTAGTGTTAAACATGTAACATAATAAACACATCGTCAAAACAATAGTTGCACCGAGATTGCAATGCTATTGGGGAGGACGATAAAGGTTATCATGATGATGCATTTAGACTGATAAGGACAACATTTATTGAGCTACACATATAGAAGTGTCAGAATCAGTGTTTAGAAATCTGCAGGTTAATATCCACATTTTCAGAGCTCATTCTTAGAAGTTTGTAATGGTCGCTTTAAGTGCCGGCATTGAGCGCATGCGCGCTGTATGTCGTGAGCGAGAGAGGGAGAACAAGGCTAACGGTTATATAAGTACGGCATGCAGAATGGTTATGGGGGTTCTTTGTAACCTCTATATCCTGCTGCAGTGTTATCTGGGATTGTAACCACGAGGTCTGGGTGCTCCTCTGCCCAATAAATGGTCCAGTACTCCAAACGGCTGTGTCTCGCCTGGATTTCTTTGTGGAGGTTGGGGAAAGCAGCTAACCCCCTGTTGCATTTCCTTCCCCGGGAGCCTTCACCCAACTATGCCCGAACAGGGACCACAGAAAGGGTAAAAATCAAATGCAAAATAGAAAAAATGAAGGCACAAGTCACCACAATCCTCGGACCGAAAGGGACCAAAAGTTCGGGCGCCAAATTGCATGCGCTCAATGCCGGCACTTAAAGTGACCGTTACAAGTTGTTCACATTTTCTGTTTGAAGGCATCACATGACGGTGGAGACATAGCACGTGTGCACTGGCGGAACGGGAATCTCGGCATGGAGTTGTAGATGTTCCTAAATGTGTCCGTTGAAACTTGTCAAACCTACCCACTAAATTTCATTCCCAGTTGTGTTCTGGGTGCAACTATGTGTGCAACTATTCTTTCGATGACATTTAAACTGATGAGTACAATTTTACAGTGAAAAAAATGGAGATGAGCAGCATGCAAAGGCTTGGACACCCAAGAGATTTAATGTCTCAGATTACTTTTACCAAGGTGTGAGATCTTAATTAGCTTATTAGGACTATGCCTTGTTCACATCATCGCTAGAAAAGGCCAGGTGATGCAAATGTCAAAGCTTTATAAATACTCTGACTCCTCAAACCTCTTTCCAACAGTCAGCAGCCATGGGGTCCTCTAAGCAGCTGCCTAGCTCTCTGAAAACTGAAACTCACACTCAAAGTCTACAGAGCTGGAAAAGCTATAAGAGGAGAACAAAGTGTTTTCATTTAGTCATTTCCTAAGTTTGTAATGTAATTACCAGGAACACTGGAGGTGTAGCTCTGAAGTTGAGGTCTGGGAAAACAAGAAAATGTTCCAGGAGAAATGTTCATAGGATTGTTAGCATGGTAAATCGGATTTTCTGTTTGATGACAAAATAGCTTCAGAAACGCTTAGCAGACTCCGAAATAATGGGAAACGGTTCTACTTTGCACAAATATGACCTTCATCAGAAGAATACTGCAACCGTATTATACAAAATTGCATCACAAAGAATATCTAAACAAGCCTGGTGCATCTTGGGAACAAGTTTTGCAAAGTGATGGACAAAAACAAACAACAAAAAAAGCAGAACTTTAGATGCAAACAGCTAAGGCATGTGTGGAGAAAAAAATGTTCAAAACTTCACTAGAAGAATAAATAGGCTCATTTAAAGACCAGCAAATTCTGGAAGGAACTCTGGAATCACACCTTCTGTAAGATAAAAGATAAAAAAAGCTGAAGATGAAAAGAGGAAATGTTCTACATCAGGATAATGACCCTAAACACACCTCAAAATCCACACTGGAGTACCCTGAAAGCAGGGTGCCAATGCAGGGTGTTCAAGCCTTTCCTTTTTGTCATTTTAAAACTCTAAAAGATGCAAATAAGTTAATTGTGTTTAAAATGCATCAACTTACACTTATGACTTCTATAACTCAGGTAATGTTTTACTTGCTTAGCTTTTTACAATAACAATATTTAAATCAAATGTGCCATATTGGAAATAATTAAATCTAGATATAAGCCCTAACAGCTGCCACAGGCCACATACTGTTTTTATTTTCTGTTCTTTTTAATGTGTTGAATTCAGCAAATAAACAGTAAGTGTGTATCACATACGCCATTTTAAAGGCAACAATTTGGTGAATCAAATAATATAGGTATGAATTGTGTGAATGGTGTCAGATTCAGAATTAAGAGAATATATTTCTAGAGAGAATATTTTTCTAGGGACATATTATTTGGACCTTTCTGGCTAAAATACATATAATGTATTATTAATTAGAATCAAAACTAATAAAAGGAATGAACAAAAGCAAAAAGAAAGACTCATATAGGCTCATTTTAGTGAATTCCTGCAGAGCAGGGAACCCCACTGGCCTTCAGAGTGACTATTGTTTCTTACTTTGGTTTTGAAAAGACTTCAGTGCAATACTGCAATACTGAACTGCACCCAGATTGCTGCAAAACTCGGCATGCAGTTATGTCTTAGGCAGACATATAAATGATTACAGGTGTGGTCTGGTTACATGACGGTCTGCTCACACAGCAAACAGGCCCTGGAAAGCTCAGACAGACCACCAGTAGAGAGGATCTGCTGTCAAGCATGACTTGCTCCCACAGTTTCCTTGTCCAGTTTACATCCACAGGTGGCACCTTTATTACACACCCCTGTCTCTGCCGGGACAATTTCCAGGCCCTAAGCAGAATGAAATGTGGTATCACCCTGTCCATTACGTGTTCTGCCATTGACAGCTAGCCACTTACGCCATTGATTGCAGTAGCGTCATAATGTGAAACCTGGACTGCTATGGACTGCAGCCATATTGTCTTTAGCATTGATTCCAGGTTCTTATGGAGCAATGCCCCACACTGCCCCAACTACTGGTGTGATAATCTCTGGAGCCAGATGACAGTTGGTCGCCCCTCAAAGTGATGGAAAAGACACTAACAGCTAAGCGAAATGTGGAAGACATCCTCTGGCCACGTATGTTGCCCCTCATGGTAGGGCTTCCAACTGGCATTTTTCAGCAGGATAATGCTTACTCATACAGCAAGGGTCTCTCAGGAATGTCTTGGCCAGATTGCAACTCTTCTTTGGCCTGTCCAGTCAAGCGATTTATCACCCAGCTGAAACATCTGTGAGTAAATGTGCCACAAAATGCCATATGGAACCTGTATGGCTCCATGCTCAACCGTACCTCATCTTGTACTGGGCTAGAGGGGGCCCAACAGGCTACTAGAGCCCACTTTCAATTATACAGATTTCGCCCACAGATCTCTCCTTTCACTCTCATGCTGTAATCACTTACATATATCATCATTACATTCACTGTTTCAACCCCTTTGCTTCTTTTCTGTACTGATTCATCACAGCAGCATAGGTTCTTGTTCTCCAGAGATGTGTTGACACCGACCCTCATATAATTAGTTACATAGGAACGGATGGTCTCACACAGCTGTCTCTGAGTGTGAAAGTCATGTCCTTTCACAACCACAGTTTCAGCACCACACTTTGTGCCTGATGTACAATTAAGCCTAATTGAATCCGAAGCTGATGTTTCTGTCTTGCAAGGCCAGACAGTAACCCAAACACAAGCTCAGCCTAATGGAGGTGCCTAAGCCCGTGTGGCAGACTCAAACCTGCAGATCCCACGCAAAGCTCAGTCACTGGATATTAGATGTTAGCTTAATTAGACCAATTATTAATCTGCACTTTGACAGTGGCACTGACTCCAATAAGCATCCACCGTCAGGAGGAAATTAAGGGACGCTATTAAAGTAATGTCCAACAGGAGTGACGGAGTGTGTTTATTAGATGGATACACGTGTAGGTGTCTGAAAGGTGTGATAAGAAGTTGGACGTTACCTGGTGAGCATCTTCCCATTTCTCAAGGTTTTCCATGTCCAACATTAAGCTGACTACCTGGAAGAATTTCTGTGGACAAAGAAAGCAGTGGTGGTGAGGAGAATGTGAAGCATTTCTGAGATCTTTGAGAAGTAATAATAATAATAATAATAATAATAATAATAATAATAATGAAAATAATGTGTAGATGCGTACTAAGTCATTTTCCTAGAACACTAATACAAATGTATTTACATTAAATATCATCTTTGAAATATCTGTTAACACAGAACAACAGAAAGGATGTTTCTAAACACAACAAATTAAACCACCTCAATTTATGACAATGACGATGTTTGATATCATCAATATTTGGTAAAACTATGTTAAACTTTGACCTACCCCAGTCAAATTACATCTTCTAATTTAAAGTATGTTAGCACATTCTCCATACAGAACCCCACATATCTACATTTGTGTTTTCACTTGTATGCATCATTTGAATACAGAGGCTGCTATTTACATTGTGTGAAAATTTCATGATGAATAGGCTAACAGAAATGGCCCAAAATTGCTCAAAAAAAAAAAAAAAAAAAAGTCTGGTTCCATTGACTTGCATTCAACTTGAACTAGGTTTTTGCCCTCTCCCGTAAAGCTGCCATTTTGAAGATACTTTTTTTTTGACAACAGATATGATATACAATGTGTCATTTCCTTTTTCAATATTTTGCTACAGCTAGAAATAATTTCAATTCACTACCTAAATACACATAACAAGAAAAAAATGATGTCATGACTTTACAACAAATGACAGCCATTATAATAAGCCTTTATAAGTATTTATGTAGGACAATGTCAGTAGTGTTACCAAATATTTATCATAGCATGTTATTGTACTGAATTCAGAGCACAAACATTAATACAAGGATCTAACAGCACTAAAGTGTGGAATGCAACTGCCTCCTATGCATGCCCACCTGCACGTCGTCGGGAGCTGGGATGTATGTTGCTCGTTTGAAGGTGTCCGTCACATTTCGGAGAATCTCCACGGAGAATAAGAGGTCACCGCTGTAATAGCTGCGACGGGACATTAACTCCAGGAGAGTCCTCACGATCTGAGACATGCCCTCCCCAGCCAGGGTCCTCTGACCCTTCGCAAGATGCTCTCGTAACTGTCAAAAAAGCAGAGAGGCTGAATATGCATTGAGATCATGCCAGTAGTACCACACACTCTTTTCACTGCTTTAGTTATTAAGCCCTACAAGGCAGACGTTTGGTCCATATCATTACATGATAATTAACATAGTTACATAGTGATTACAGTTACATTCTGTATTTACTGTTGTGAGTCTGCACTGTACCCAATTAAAATGATAAAACAAGAAAGCTGCGGGCTGCCTCTCCTAACTACATAGCTTACATACAGTAGTGTTTAAATGTTTGGAGACACATGCTTTATTCTATATTTTAAATAAACAAGGAATTATTGACAGATAAATAATATATTCTAATTGACTGTTTCCTTTTATTTTACTTGTGTTGAGATTTGATCTCCGGTTTTGAGATGTGATTAATGCTGGATATTAACTTTGGTAAAAAGCCAAAAAGCCTCAGAATAATCTATAGCTCTGTTCATCATTCCACATGAATAGCTGTCTGGTGTCCTACGAATTATATGAAACCTGTAAAGGTAGGATAGCTATTATTTAATAATAATTATTTGTTATGCTAATTTAATTGTACTTTTGGTGTCTAATTATACCCCTCTGGACTTTTGAACCAATGATCCTATCACTAGATTGCCAGTTATTTAATTTTCAACCAATTCTTTCAATGACATTTCCAAATTTTTAAAAACTAAATTAAATGGGCAGTCGTGGGCTGGAGGTTAGGGAACCAGCCTTGTGACCGGAGGGTTGCCGGTTCGATTCCCTGAACTGACAGTAACGACTGAGGTGCCCTTAAGCAAGGCACCTAACTCCCAACTGCTCCCCGCGCGCCATGGATAGGGCTGCCCGCCGCTCCGGGTAAGTGTGCTCACTGCCCCCTAGTGTGTGTGTTCACTAGTGAGTGTGTTTGTGGGTGTTTCACTTCACGGATGGGTTAAATGCGGAGACTAAATCTCCCCACTTCAGGATCAACAAGGGATTTAAATCTTTAAAAAAAATCTTAAATCTTAAACATTGATTAAAAACTTTTGAAGAGTGATTTCAAATGTTTGAACGTTAGTTCCCAAATTTGTGAAAATGTATTACAGATTTTTAAACATCAGTTCCAAACTTTTTGAACATTGATTCTAAACTGCTGAACAACTTAGTTCAAAGAACATTAAAACACTGACTCCATATTGTTGAACAGCTATTCCAAACTTTTGAACATTAGTTACAAGCATTTGAACACTGCTGATTCCAAACTTTTAAATAGTTTTGAAACTATTGGCCAGCTGTTCCAAAGTTTAGGACAGTAATTCTTACACAACCGGTAATAACTGGTAGTGTATTAGTAGTCTCAAAATAATTACTGAATAATTCCAAGCATCTAAAATGAATCTTGAGATGAATGATTAATAATTAGGCCTGTATTTTAGGACATCAGACTCTCTCTCACACACAGACAGACCAGTCAGCCTGGTGCTAATAATGAAAAACATTTAATGTTGGGCCAACAGAAGTGTCAACATTGATCAGCTTTCCCAGCGCAAAGTGTATGTTGTTCATGGGATCGAAATCCACCATAACTGCCGTTTCATCTATGACTGGACAAGAGCTTGTTTACGGTCTAAAGATTACAGGCACTGATTCCCTAATGACAGCATTGTGGGTCCAAGAGGCAGCAGACAATAGCAATCAGAACTAACTGAACATTGTCTGATTATAATGAGGGGTTAGTGAGCAAGTTAACAGAACAATCAACCACATCACTCTGTGCCTCAGCCAACTCCCTGACCCTCTTGGCGACCTTCATTACAAGCATTATGTAATTATGCGCAAGGTTGGAAAGCCAAAGTTCAACAAACAGAAATTAATATGTCAAGTTCGTAACAAGAGGCAACGCAAGAAAGTTAAAACAGTGGGTTCATTATAACAAAGCTGTGCATACACACAGTGATAAATAACAGGAATGAAAAAACAGACTGGAGGAGTTCACAGAAAGTTGGGTTATCATTACCTACACTTACATGCACACCTCTGACTCAGCATCAGTCTACGACGGCTAACTAAGCTATGCTCTTGTAAACAGCCTGGTTGGTAATGGCCCAACTCATGTCTTGTTTGACCACATCTTAGTAAGATTAAAACATGATCCATAGTTATATTAGCAGGACTATCCAAGAAAGATTTTGAGTTTTTATACAGAGATAGTTCCACTGAAAGCTACTGCACACCAGAAAGCACCACACAGCATGGGCTAACAACGTTAGCCAAGGCACCAGGCGATATAACAAATAGCCTTTATTTATTTAGTTTTGATTGAGTGTCTTTCTGTGAGCATTCTTAATCACTGTTCACCTACCAGCCATTTCTGTAGCCCTACTCTGGGCCTAGTTTGACGCACTAGTGGCATGTAGCATGCTTGGGGACGCTAAGCAGTCCTGGAAGCTGTAAAGCTGCGACACGCACTGATGCCAAAAATAATCATCCAGCATGCATTGACCTAGACTTACAAACAATGTTTAAGAACATGTTGTGGCTTTTTCTGTAGTAACACGTGTGTAATGACTATTTCACAACAACCAACAGGGTTCAGAAAAGATGTTTGGGCATGAGAACCATGCCTGCACCAACACAAGCAGCTGCTTAGTGCCCCACGGCCATCAGGGGGCTCACTGAAGGTGGGGTTATTACTGTTATTACCTTTACTACGGGGTTATTACCACTATGTTCTCTTTTACCTTAGTTAGAGATCTATCTACACTACATTGTGGTCAGATTAGGCCATGATGGTGCTACACTACATTTCTGACCAATCATGGTTCAGGTTTTTGCACAAGCTCACAGGTTGTCCGGGTGGATGGAGGAGGAAGAGGACAGTCTGGGCTTTCTATCCTTCAAAGAGAACTTTAGGTAACAAATGTGTTAATATGTCAAAAACAGTTGCACTTTCACAGTACAATAGAGCGTATAGTGACCTGTTTGTTTATAGTTGTTGCTCCCTGTTTATAGCTCTGCCTATGAGCTGCGCATGTGGCTTATTGTTCCGTTCTTTTTAGCATGTTTACCCATGTGCTCCATTTTATTGATTATCATCAAGAAACACGTCATAGGACACGTCAAGCTAGGTGGAAAAATAGAAAACATTCTGATATGCTAGACATTTCATGCCAAATTGCTGTTCTTTGATTACGCAATCATCAAAAGAATAGTTGCACAGATAGTTGCACCCAGAAGGAATCCATCGACAGGAATTAAACTTGGTGTGTAAATTTGACATTGTGAGACATGCAAATGATTTGACGGCCTTATCACAGTGAGTAGTGAAGGCCTCAATAGGTCAAACTGTCAGTGGCAGATTGCTGCACAATGAAGGACTGCATGTCACTCCACCTCCACCCCTGCCGCAAAATCTGCAGGAGCTGTTGGAGAATATTCAAGCGGCATGGGATGGATTATCACAGGACACCATTAGGAACCTCTACAACTCCATGCCGAGACGTCTGGCATGTTGCGTTTGCAAACATGGCTGCCCAAAGCCATACTGAGAGACACTACTTCTCTATGTGTAGCTCAATACATATTACTCATATCAGTCTAAATGTATCATCATTAATTGTTCCTGGTAACCTTTGTCGACCTTCCCAATAGCATTGCAATCCCAGCCTTCCTTTGGGGTGCAAATATTATTTTGATGATGAGTGTATCAAATAATACACTTGTTTTAATTTGTAGAAGAAGAAGAACGGCATCCGGTCTGTCACTAAAGTAGATTCAATATTAAAGTTTCAGCTTCAGTAAGGAAAGAATATCTGTAATTTACAGGGCAACTAATTACAACCTCAGATTAGCATCCACTGATTAGCTGTACAATTAGCCACTTAGACAGCTTGTGGTAGTTATTGCTACTAGATAGCCTTGTCACAGCCTGTCTAGGTAGGTCACGGTAGGTCAAGGTGTTGCCCCAAAATTCCTGCCTCCAACCTGCCAGCCATACTGCATGCTCAGCCAAAACATTCTCAAAACGCCTCAAAATGCTGTGTATTATATTTAGAAATGGTCACAAAAAAAAGGTCTTCTTTTTGTACATCCTCCTCCTTTTAAACTCGGCATTAGATACAGACGTCATTCAATTTTAACCTTTAAACATCACTATAACTGACTAGTCCTGAGACTAAGATCTTAGCCAGGCTATTGGGTGCATGTAAACATAGTTACTGATCCAGTCCAAACCGGATTTGAAACGAATATAACCACAAAGAGGAGGGAAAAAATGGCACTTACAGTAAAAAGTAAATATCTAAACTCAGTTGAGATGCATCGGGCGAAGCTCGGAGGACCCCAGTAAGCAACTCCATTAGAGTCCAGCAAGCAACGACGACTAGCAGATCCTAGAGAGAGAGGGAGAAGAAGACACGGTAGATATTTCAACACAGTTGCCTAAATTGGTAAAAATGAAATGACCCCTTTTCTCACATTCAGTAATGCTCAGCCATGCTGAATAATAAGCGTACTAGAGCTACAGTCCCTTTCTACTGATCCAAAAGTCCTCCTCAGCCTCCGGTTAACAGATAAGATCAAGGAAAAAAAAATCTCTTCGAAACATGCAAACCCTGTTGCAAAGCCCGTTTACTCACACTTGCATCATGCTGCCTCTATGCAATGGGCCATGACCGCGCTATCACCCGCCTGCCCGTCTGCAGTGGGCAGGACAGAGCTGCATTCCCAGTCTGATCCACAGGGAAATGCAAGCAAAGTCCCATGGGAGGTGGAACCTACGCTAGCTCACCTGCCTCTAGGAATATTTTAGATTTTTTTATCCTCTTCTTTTGTTTTTTAGGCTCATTTTCATGGAGGATATATTACACTCCAGCTTTGACCTCATTCACCACTGCATTCGGCACTTCAAAGGCATCATTTATTAGCCGTCTGTGTTTTTTATTAGGTATAAATCAATGAAAGCCCTGGGGCTGTTTCTAGCACGATATGAGATACATCATACACCGCACTTCGGAAACGTAAACATGCTTCAACTAAGGAATAATGTGTGCGGCTAGGTGCTGTAGGACAGCAGGGATTCTGCCCTGGGCCATGGAGCCTGAGGATGTGAGACTTCTTGAATTTAAACCTTGACCCCAGGTCCACCTTTTGCAGGTTATGATAAGAATTCAGAGCTCACTATCAGACCTCAGCCTTCTTGGATTATAGCATGACTGTAAACCGTTAGCCTGGTTTAAAGACATCATGCACTGCACTGCTAAACAACAACATTGAGCTTCTACTCACGCGTCGCTTCTCAATGGGCTTCAAAATGTTCATTAGGCGTCGAGAAATCAACTTATTTTGATGGCAGTCGTGAGCTTGTTGCCTGTGGTTAGATTCTTGGAAATGACTAATTGCATCTCTGATAGTACTTTATGGTCTGGTTTTCCTGATCATAAAATCTCTTAATAAAGCCATTTTTCATGACTTTGGAACTGGCACATCAGTACGCTTTCGGTTCCTGTAATTACTCATGTATCCTTTGAGTGTTTGCTGTGAACTTTCTGTTTTTACTGTTTTCAAACAGCGCTGGGTAGCACTTTACTTGAACCCTACTCTGTAACATCAACATAACCACATCATAAACATATGGCAGATGTCGTATGTTGTCAAAATAGATCATTAAGCAATAGATCACTAAAGGGAGCGTGCTGTCAGAAATCACATCACGGCACTGACTCTTTGCATGCACAGAAAGTCAAACAACAAAGCCGTAGATCATCAGAGTCCTGTTATTTATGATACAGCCAGACAGCAAGTGTTATGATGCTTTAAACAGTTCTACACAATACACAGTCAGGTAAAGCAAAGCAGCCTCAAATATCATATGAAATATGCTTTAATATGGACAACCAAACATAGTTAAAAATGTCTCTCGTTAAATTTTGCTCAATAAAATGCTTTAGTCCTGAATGAGCTGCCTAAACAGTGCAAAAGCCTTGTATGTAAATCACATATGTCACATTGAATCACTTGTAGTAATGTCTTTACAGTGCCATATTATGAAAACTCAATTTTCAGTTAATGTTCACTTACATTCTGGTATCTGAACTCACAAACTTAGTCATGTGCTGTCTAGAACAAAAAACATGGGATTAAACAAGTGGTTCAGATTTGATTCGCCTTCTTATGTCAAAGTCTGGAGGGTAGGGAACCAGCTTTGTGACTGGAAGGTCGCCGGTTAAATTCCCTGAACTTTCAGGACATGACTAAATGTTTTGAGGAAGACACCTAACATCCAACAGCTCCCCAAGCACCGTTCCGGCAAAGTGCACTCAAAGCCCCCTAGTGTGCATAGTGGGGGCTCAGTAGAATATCACTGTCCTAAACTAAGCATCACCACCTGAGAAGCTTCTCTTTAGAATTTTTCTATTCCACCTTAAATGATGAATCAGTTATACCCTGCTGCCTCAGTATGTCTACCCAACTTCTTGTTGGAATTTTCTGGTTTCACCTTAAATGAGGCAGCAGACATATTCTGGCACCTTAGACCTCAGCCTATCCTGCTTCTCATTGAAATGTTCCTGTTCCACCTTAAATGGTGCAGCAGTTTTATTCCAGCGCCTCAATATACCTATCCAGCTTTTTGTTGGAATTTCTCTGTTCCACCTTAAATGGTGCAGCATTTATATTCTGACGCCCCAGTCTAACCATCCAGTGTCATGTTAGAATGTTCCTGCTCCACCTTAAGTGATGCAGCAGTTATATTCCGTCACCCTAGGCTAGAGTGTACAGGATAAAGGGGGATAACAGAGCGCAGAGAAATGGATGGACAGTAGTCTGTATATGTAGAACAGCTAAGTGCACCTATATGGTAAGTGGAGCAGATACAACGAACAATGGGTGCACATACATAGAGGTGTGCCTAATAAAGGGGCCGGTCAGTGTATAACATACAGTAACACAGGCTCTAACGGTTTATTTTTAGAGCCTCTGATGCAAACAGTGTATTCAGTAGCCTATCTAAGCGCGATGTCGAATCAAAGCGCACCACTTCATGGTTGCTTAATTAACTTTGATAAAATCTTTAGTAAGACTTTAATCCTCACACTTCCTTTTCTGTCTAATGACAATACTGTAACACTGAATAGTCACTTAAACAAAGAGAGAATTAGTGAGAATGAGTGCAGGCAGTGGTAGTTAATGGAGAGGTGCTTAGAATGTGTGCCTGTGTGTGCGCGTGCAGTGGCTCACCAGTGGCATTTGATGGACACTTGTGGTAGACAGTCTCTCCAGCCGAAGCTCTCTTCCATGTCATAGAGACCTGGTACTCGTCCCTGCAGATCTCATGAGGCGCTGCATGAAAATACACATCAATGTGAAACAGCAGGACAGTCTTGTGTTGCTGCTTGGAGCTCGGAACTAAAGCCCAAACCCTCCACACAATTTAAGAACCCACTGGACCTGGCCCAAACGGCACTGCTACATTTGAGACCCAAACCTGATCTGAGTCAGTGTCAGTAAAGAGACAGATGTAAAAACAAACCTACTGTAATAAAATCACTTAGCAACGGAAAAACCAGAGCCTGGCCTAAACTGGGTCTAAGGGTTGGGGTTTTGTGCAGAGTCACTTTATGCTGTAGCAGATCAACTTCCTTTTACTCAAACTGGACCATTACCCCACCAGACCTAATAACAAACAAGTGTGTGAATTTACATCACTCCATGGATAATAATAAAAATAAAAAGCAGGTATGTTCAGAGTTCAGCTGGTTTGAAGGATAGTTCTCCTCCATATTTATTTCACTCGAAGCGCACTGTGAGCCGCTTTTAGTCGCCACATCAAACTGCATGTCTCCCTGTTTGACTCCCATAAAAACAAGGCAAAAGCTCTGTCTGTGAAAAGGGAGGGCAGGGATGAAACAGTACAAAACATCCATGAGAGCCTCTGCTTTTTTCCCCCATCTAAATATACGCTCCCAGACAAAGCTATTGGACCCATCTTTGTCTTCAGGATCTCGGCAACGGTGCTATCAAAGCCCCGCGCCTCATATAAGCTCTGCGGCGATGTCTGACATTTATTTAATCTATAGCCTCCCAAAGCTACAGTCAAAGACGCGCTTATTAAAATCTGCTGTTTGCTGCACTGCCTGACACGCTGACAAATCACACGCAGCGGCGCTTTGAACAATCCGCCGAGCCAAGGAGGACCTGCCTTTGCGGAAAAGACAGAGGAAACAAGGAAGAGGGAAAAGAAAGGAGAGCGACTGTCAGACAGAGAGAGAGTCTGAGAAGGAGAGGCCTACAGGTACACAGACAGACAGACAGACATAAGAAAGGAAGGGGGCCCAGAGACGTAGAGAGCGAGTAAGAGAGGGAGAGAGCGGAAAAACAGTACAGAGGAGACGCCCGAGGTAGACAGAAGGATGGCAGAAAAAAGAGACAGATGCCCAGAGACAGCTGAGAGAAGAGACAGACAGAGGAAGAAAAGAAGGACAGTAAAAAGCACTTTACGCAAAAGCTTAAAGAGCAGGTCAGCATGCACGCAGACAATGCCTGAGCCACATGTTGCATGAGCTGCATCATTATAAATCAGCATTATTAAAGCAATCATGCAAATACATCAACAAATTAATAGTTATGCAACAAATGATATCTGCATTATTCATTACATCTACACTAATCACCAAAAGAATAGCTGCGCCCAGAAGGAAGTGTGGGACTGCAGTGCTATTGGGAAGGAAGATAAAGGGTACCAGGAACAATGACTAAATAAAATTTAGACTGGTATGGGTAATATTTATTGAGATACACATACAGCAGTAGTGTCTCTCAGTATGGCACTGGGCCGCCATGTTTGCTAATGCAGCATGCTAGGCATCTCAGTATGGAGTTACAGAGGTTCCTAATGATGCAGGTGGAGTGACACCAGGTCCTCTGGACATTCATCTTGGCATTGACTACAGTGCCTCCACATGCGGATTCATTAGTCGTCTCCACCGAGACAAAAGGGAGACTCATCACTGAAGAGTCCCTCAACTGGCACGTGACTGGCACAACACCACTGCAGTCTTTGGTGATGTTAATGTGGTGTCAAGGGCAGTCACCGTAATGATCTGGGTACATATAGTTCTGTGCCGTGCAGTCGTCTGCCAATAGTGCTGGCACTAACAGGATGACTCATGGAGGGCCGCACTGCTCGCTGAAAGTCCACAATCACAGCTGTTGGGCCAGTCAGACAACAATAAGGCCTAACCTTGCCTACGTCACATGTGTGGCTGAGCACAAAATCATTTGCATGTCACACAATGTAAACCCTACCCACCATGTTTCATGCCTGCTGGTTAATTCCTTCTGGGTGCAGCTATTCTTTTGATGATAGTGTACATCTACCTTTACATCTACAGCTTAAAACCCGTACACTAATTTTACAATGTAAGATGACGATAGATGTAAGAAACTGATGACAAATATAAAACCTTTTCATCAAATATCAATCCCGACAGAAATGTGCTCTCCATCGACAGACTGAAGGATTGGCATTTTTAAACACTGACACACAGACACACAGACATGCATGCAAACATGCACACACACACACACATACACACACATGCACATACGCACGCACACACCAACCCACCTGGGCACTTCTTGTCGTTGCAAGTACGCACCTCCTCCCCATCCCCGTTGCAGGGGTAATCCTGGGCCCCTGTGCTTTCGCACATGCGTGAGCGGTGCTGCCAGCCTGAGTCACATGTTTTAGAGCACAGGCTCCATTGACTCCAAGCCCCCCAGTTACCCCCACCTGAGAGAAACGGAATGCACACGAGTGAAAGGGTTAAAGTAGAGACAGAACAGTTCTAACAGTATACCTTTATGCATCCGCATCCGCGTCGTCTCCATTTTATAATATAATATAACATAATATAATCCAATGCAATGTAATATAATATATACAGAAGGATATGTAACTTCTGTGAAGCTGCTTTGAGACAACGTTGGTTGTAAAAAAAAATAAAAAAAAACGCTATACAAATAAACATTGATTGATTGATTGAACTCTGTACAAGATGATGTCATCTTGTAACACCAGGTTACCCTATTGCCCACCTACCGGCAAGACTATCATGCCCTCACACAAAGCACAGAGAGCTGCTCCATTATAGCTTGTAAATGTGGATTAGGTCTACTTGCGTGTTCCTCTGTAAGAACAGGCAGGATGCAACTCTGACAACTGACCAATCACAGCACACTTAAGGCAGGGTTTAAAGACAACGGAGCTCTAACAGAGTGTTTCCGACAAAGGGTGAATGCAGATGTACAGTATGAGGAAAGTATTGTGTTTTCGGAACACTGAATCATTTACAGTAAACATTCCTTTCTATATAGGCATATAGGTGGGTTTTGTTTGGTTCATACCCCCGCAGGACGGGTTGGTGCAGTCTCGCGTTTCTGCATGCGGACCCTTGCACTCGGCCCAGCCATGCACAGAGACACTGCAACGCCTCTGCCTCTGCTGAGACCCCGCACCACAGGATGCAGAACACGGAGACCACGGAGACCAGTCTAACCACTGACCCTCCACTACAGAGAGAGAGAGAACGAGAGACAGAGAGAACAGTAAAGGATATTGCACAGAAAGGGGTGTATAGCAGAAATAATAGGGAGAAGAAACATAATAGGGCACAATTATAGAGACAAAATGGCAAACAAACATCGATACAGACACTAGACTCAGGCTGTGTCTGTATACAGTGAGCTGAACGCTATGGTTCAATTCATCAAACAACATGTTGTTGCATATGAATCAAGTTCTGAACAGCACAGATCAAATTCATACACCATGCTATGGGGACTGTACTAAGAGGAATAACTGCTCAAATAAAAGATGCAGCAATACAGTGGAGTCGTCCTGTAAAGCCTATAACACGCATCTTTCCAACCTTTACAGATTAACATCACAGTATAAAGAAGGTCCAACTGGATAAGCTGGATATGGAAGCAGCTCACATTTCTGGAATGATTTACAGAGTAGTGACAGCATAGCAGATATCCCCATAATCCAGCAGATACAGGACTGAAGGCTCCATTGTCCATCAAGGAGTGGCACTGCTGCAACAATAAGAGTCCCTGGGATAGACTCCTCACACTACATTTGATAACCATGGTATACCATTGTAAGCAAAAAGTGATTGGACATCGAGGGAACTTCAAAATTCAAGGAGGTGTAGGAGCAGGCAAAAAATAAATAACTAAAAAAATAAATATATACCTCTGTTGCAATATAAAACACACATCAGGATTTTTCTAGATTTTCATAGGAAGGAATCAACATAATAGACGAGCAGTGACACATTTAACAACTCCTATGAAAAACTACAAATTGCTATAATGATTAGTTCAAAATTTTCATGCTACAACATCTTGACAGTCCTGGATGTTATGCTGGAGTTCTGTTTGGAGTCTTCAGCCTGACATTCAGCTTCAACACCATAGTGCTAAAGATCCTTCTGGTCATAATGTCCCAGTTGTCAGCACCAGAGTGTCGACACATTTAACATCCGCTGACAAAAACTTTAAACTGCTATAATGATTGGTTCAATATTTTACATGCACCACTATGCTAAATCAAATATTATATAATAATAAAGGGTGTAATATTTAAGCACTAGTGATGATTAAAAAAAATAAAAAAAAAACATACTATAACAGCATAACAAAAGTAAACTATTCTTACTATCATAAGTACTCGGTTCTGGTTTATGTATTTGCTTTGCAAGGAGGCACAATATATTATTGGTAAAACTTTTATAATTTCCAAAATATTTGGCGGAAACAGCAAACTGTTACACAAGAAAAGGAGATCTGTAGGATCTCAGGTAATCTGTGGAACAGCACACTGCCAACCTAGAAAAGAGCATTTCCAGAAAACCTGTTAAACCAAACATTTCCTGCCACTGAATATAGCATACTCATGACGAGTGGATTGGCAGCCAGCCAATTTTGGAGTAGCCAGCCAACATGGGACCCCCAGAGATGGGAGGTATTCCACTTACTGGTTATACTGTGCATTTTTTGAGAGCCCAACACTACATTACAAAAACAGCAAACTGCTCAAATTAACACATCACCACAATCAATGAACCCAACTCTCCAAACGCATGCAGCTTCAATCCATGCACACTTTCTCAACCTCAACATTCCTCACTACTAACTCAAATCGGACATTGTCATGCAGTTTTGTACTGTACTGTGACATATTTCAAGTGATGCAGAGTATCTGGGGGCGGAGGGCAGGCTAGCTGAACATTTAGCTAAACAAAGTGTGATGTAATTAAAGCTCTGACATTTAAGAGGCAGGCAAAAACACTTTAATCAAAGCATTAACAGTCCTTCAAAACGTGGGATATGATGCATTGTGCTAAATATGACCAATTATAAAAAACAGGTTTTAAATGTCCAGTTTGCACTACATTCCATGTCATTATTGAGCAATAAGCTTCAGAACGAAACAAGCCTAGGTATTTAAGGGGGTAGATCACAGTGCCAGTAACTGGACTACTAATAGTATACAAATAAACAAGACAAAATGGCAACCAGACAAAAATGTAGATAGATTAGATACACCTGGCAGCACAAGCTGCTGTACGCGGCTGAGTAGGATAAGCACTGGAAGAGATATGTGTTAAGTTAAGGTGGTCTTGATATCACACGTCTTGTGATTTGTTATCAAGGGGAAAACAGAACAAAAAAGTGGATTTCAAAAGATAAGAGAGATGTTTTACCAATAAATCTATTGGTAAAACAGATATGAGTCTGAAGGCAATTAAATAGAAAACTGAACTCTGATAACATTAATACAAAAATTAATGAGAGCCTTCTTTTGGCTTTGATAAAAGGAAGATATTGTGAATGAACACTGGATGGTAGGGAAGGAAAAAAGGTGGTTTAAAAAAGACTTTTTTTCTTCTTCAGTGAAACGAAGCCGGGTTATTTGCATAACAAGGCACGGCGATATAATGAAAGCCTGAAAAACAGATCCGGTTTAAGTTCTCAAGCTTTGAAACCTCTTGTGAGTAAGACTGAGAGGACAGATTCATGAAATTCTTATTGCGCACATTTACTGATTCTCATCTTCGGCACGTTTTTGGATGAAACTGTAAACTGCTCTGAAAGGTCGAACCATCATTCCAGTACTCCAGATCTAATGGCTACAGGCCTATAGCCATGACCTCTGTTGTCATTAAGGCTGTTGGATGCCTGGTCCTAGCCCACCTGAAGCCTATTACAAACCCTGTCCTGGACCCCCAGCTGTTCCCATACAGGGCTATTAGGTCTGTCGACAACATGGTCAACTTGACCCTGCAATTAATGCTACAACATCTTGACTGTCCTGGAAGTTATGCTGGAGTTCTGTTTGGATTCATTCAATACCATAGTGTCTCAGATTCTCCTGGTCATATTGCTCTAGTCGTCAGCGCCAGATTCCACGTGTTAATGGTGGATTTCTTAACAAACAGGAGATAGCAGGTGCAGCTAGGAAAACATAGGTCAGATCTCTGGACCCTCAGTACTGGAGAACCACAGGGCCTTGAGTTCTCTGTCTCTCCTGCTTCTATTCAGTCTCTACACCGATGACTTGGTTTCTGTGGGATCAGTTTTGAAGACCGTAAAGTTTGCAGAAGATGATTTTACAAGTTTGATGCAGAACAACTGCCCACCCTGTGCGACTTGATGCTGCTACTTCATCTGCCTTGACTGGATGTCCACTGCTTGTCTGTATTTCTAACCAGTTTACCTACAACTAGCTTTAACTGTCCTGTGCTATGTGAAAATTTCACTTGCATCCCCTGACCCATTGGACAATCCTGCTATTTAATCACAGTCTAACAGTTATCGATTACTCTCTATTCAATGTTGTACATAAGTGTAATTTCATATCCTTTCTTTTTGCTTTTGTGCTTGTTTTGCTATGCAGTGTTGACCACAGGAGGATAGGTTCCCCTTTTGAGTCTTGGTTCCTCTCAAGGTTTCTTCCTCTTGCTCGAAAGGAATACTCCCGTGCCTCTACCACCCTGGGCTTGCTCACTCAGGGCTTTGACCCGGATTTTCTGTAAAGAATTCTCAGTTTGTGACAACAGATGCTATAGACGGCGCTATATAAATAAACCTGGACTTGACAACATCATGGTGGGCCTTACAACCAATGGTAATGAGCACGCCTATGGAACAGGAGTTGAGCACCTGGTCTCCTGGTGCCACAACAATCATCTGCTGCTCAACACATAAAAGACCAGTGGAGATTGTAGTCAGCTTCAATAACAGCCCCCTCAACATAAAAGTCTCTACAGTTCCTTTATGGAGTAACTCAAGTTCCTGGGCACCACCATATTCAGGGTTTTGAGACAGGAGAGGAACAGATATTCAACTTACTGCAGAACCTGATGGTCATTAAGTCCGTAACCTTCTGGTTTGGTTCCTCCATCTCCCAAACACATGCCAAACTCCAAAGCATCATCAGAACAGCAGAGTGACCAATTGAATGAAGTCTGACTATGTAATTATTTATCCTAATGTTAATTCTAGTATTAATAGAAGTATATCATAGAAGGTATGAGTATATGACTCAGAGTAGAATAACTAGAGCTTTTAATTAAAGTTTAATAAAATATTTTTTGTGCAACTAAATATACACATAGAGGTGACAATATGGCAAATATATAACACTGTGATACATCAAGAGTATATGTGGTATACCAGGGTATGTACTTTCCAAGCCATCTGGTGGAACAGTTAAGCCTAAGCCTGTAGAGTCTTCAATATCACCACAAACATCCATTGTTGGGTGTGTCTAAACTTCTACTGTATATGCACAGATATAAAAATGCACATCATGTCCTTCTAATATGATTGGCCAGAAACAGAGGAATATGGTTTTGTCCTGAGGGCAGTGCTAAAAGTAGTGCTATCCTCACATTTGTTAGTCTTACTGCAGTAACATGGATCCTATTATAGGATTCACTGGGCGTTTAGCCACCACGCTAAACACTTGGCTTGTATGACTCTCATGCGTATTCAGCAGATAATGCTGCACTCCTCTGTGGAATTTGCTTCCCCTCCGGAGTTACTGAAGCAGCACCTGGACTCACCGAAGCAAATCCTCCCTGTGAAGCCAAATTACACTTGAACTATATCCGCCAGATCTTTTCATATTATTTTAAAGCCTCCTCGAGTTTGAAGTTGAAATGATGACCGCCTCCGTGCTCTAATGATGTTTACATTATCCATCTCTCAGCAGAAAACATGCCCTGTCCTTTGGCTTAAATGTGACATTTTTCATGTAGATTTCCATCTAGTTTCAGTCTTGCGATTTACTTCAGCTGAACGGGAAATATGGAAGGGCTATTCACGCGCATTGCGTTTAAGCTGCTCTTGATATGATTAATGGCATAACTTAAATTGAAATTCACTCTAAAGGCATTTCAGGGAGGAGAAGTATCATGATGAAAATAACGGCCATGCCACTTCTGCTCTGTCAAACCCAACTCTCCTTTTTTTTTTTTTTTGCCTACATTCATCATCAAAAGAATAATTGCACACAGAAGAAAGTGTAAAACTGCAGGGCTATTGGGAAGGAAGATAAAGGTTACCAGGAACAATAAGTGATGATAATTCAACACTGACATGGGCAATATTTATTGAGCTACACATACAGATGTTTGCTAATACAACATTCCAGATGTCTCAGAATGGAGTCGTAGAGGTTCCTAATGGTGTCCTGTGGTAATCCATCCTATGCAGCTTGAATATTCCCACACAGTTCCTGCAGATTTTGCAGTAGAGGTGAAGGTGGAATGACTACAGGCCTTCTGGATGTGTGACAGGTTCATCTTGGTGCTGACCATGATGGCTGCACACACAGATTCATTGGTCATCTTCCACTGCCATTCTGAGTAACTCCATGACAGTCTGGCATGACACCATAGCAGTCTTTGTTGACTGGTGACATGTTAAGGGTAGTTGGTGTAACGGTCTGCGTGCATGTAGTCCTGTGTTGTGCAGCTGCCTGCCAATGGTGGTAGAACTAACAGGACAACTTGTGTAGGGCATCGTGGCTGGCTAAATGTATGAGTCTTGGTCAGTCAGTTATGGCAGCAAGGCACGCCTTTGCTTATGTCACCTACCATGAAACTTGAATCACTTGCATATCTCACAATGACAAACCTACCCAGTGAGTTTCATTCCTGTTGGTTGTCAGCTATTTGCTCGACTGCTTTTTGACGATGAGTGTATTTTGTTTTTATCATTTTAGATGTTTTTTCTTGTCACATAACTCCAGAAAAAATTCAGTGGCTTAAACGACTAACACGATACATTAGATTCATCTATCGCAGATCAGTCATGCAGGTGTGTCAGGTTGACCTATGTGGTGAGTAAAGCATATGCTTAGAGCTTATTGCATATGCAGCAGTCATCCTCGGCTGGGGTTGAGGGGGCCTGTCGGGGTCTGAGAGTGATAAATAACAGCAATCTTCTCAGGCCCATAAACTCAATCAGTATTAGGGAATATGGTCTGTCCATCTGCATCTTCATTGACGCTCCCTGAAACCGGCACCAACGAAAAAGGACATGTGCAAGTCTTGGTTGCCAGGAGAGAAGGCAGCTGCGGAAAAGGACCCTGTGTCACCTCTTCAACTGAAGCAAAGCACAA
Source organism: Prochilodus magdalenae (assembly GCA_024036415.1). NCBI lineage: Eukaryota > Metazoa > Chordata > Actinopteri > Characiformes > Prochilodontidae > Prochilodus > Prochilodus magdalenae. Next base: position 340,682 of record JAMWET010005451.1, on the reverse strand, counting down.
ACAGCTGAGCGCTTGGAGCCACCAAGGCACACAAGAGAGACGGTTCACCTATTAAACAACACCATTCCAGTATCATCCTCTGACTCTAACCCTCCATCACTCACATTCTGTGTGCTCTGGTAGAACACAAACTCCACTCTTATGCGTGATTCAACCAACACCTGAAACAGTGTTACAACATTAGTCTCCTTTCCTTCAGAGGTCAGCCTAAAGGACTTCCAGACTGCCAGTTGAACTTGGTCAACCAAAAAATTGGCCATCATACACTTAGCCAAACTGGCCTGTGTGTACTGTGTACCCCAGAATAAACAAAGTATGGCTCGGCCCAGGAGTTTAAAGAGGGCAACCAATCTAGAACATTCAGAACATTCAGGCAGAAGATACAGAATGGTAAAACAGCAGGATTCAATTTTGACACAAGAACTTTAGTTCTTAGAGAGCGAGAGACTGAGGGACTGAGGGACTGAGAGAGAGAGAGAGAGAGAGAGAGAGAGTTAGAGATGGACAGAGAGAAAGAAAGAGAGAGACGAAGAGAGAGAGAAAGAGAGAGAGAAAAAGAGACAGACGGAGAGAGAGGGAGAAAGAGACAGACAGAGAGAGAGAAAGAGAGAGATGAAAAGAGAGAGAAAGAGGGAGAGAGGGAGAGAAAGAGAGAGAGCAAGGAAGAGAGACAAAGACAGGCGGAGAGAGAAAAAGACAGGGAGAGAGATGGAGAGAGGTACAGACAGAGGGACTGAGCAAAAGAAAGAGGGAGACAGAGTGAGTGAGAGACAGGGAAGTAGAGAGAGAGGGAGTAAGAGAGAGAGAGGGAGAGAAGGGGGAGAGAGAGGAAATAAGAACCTTGGAAAGAGAGAGCAGAAGCAGACAGATAAAGAGAGTACAGAGAAAACAAAAATAGAGACAGAATGGAGGTGGTGAGAGACTCACAAAAGAAGACAGTAAAAGAGAAAAAAGAGAAAAAGAAAGACAGAGCAAGAAAGAGAGATCAGAGAGAGTAAGAGAAGCAAAGGGAGAGAACAGTGAGAACAATAGGCAGGGGGAAAGAAAAGAGAAAAACAACAATAAGGATGAGAATTTGGAAGGACAGAGAGGAGACATAAGACAGTGGAGAGAGAGAAAATGACAGATGAGAGAGAAGGACAGAAAGATCAAAGAGGATAGAGAAAGAAAAGGGGAAGGAGGGAAAGCGAGAGAGAATATTGAGAGGGGAAAGGCATAAGTAAAAGACAAGTGAGAAAGAGAAACTCAGAGGGAGAGAGATAGAAGGAGGAAGAGGTGGGAGAGGGAGAGAGATAAACTGAGAGATATAAGGAAAAGAGAGAATAAAAGAAAGAGATGAAAACGTGATAGTGATAAAGAGAAGTGAGAGAGTGAAGAGGGAGTCTGACAGAGGACGAGAGATCAAGGAGAACAGGGAAAAAGATGGAAAGAGAGGGAGAGAAGGAGAGAAAGCGCGAGAGGTAGTGATAAACTACCATAAATTTTGGAGGTGAGCCAACAATCAGATTAGTGGTATCCTGTCAGGTGGAGCCACGCCCGTGATCAGGCTGTATTAATACGCACTGATTCTTTCCTTCACTGCTGATGAATAACTTCCCCAGTAACTTTGTTCCATCAGCTGCCTTCATGCTACTTGCTTTGGCAGTAACATTCACGCCTACAAAACGCGCGAGAGAGCGCAAAAGGAGAAAGACTGTGCTTTCTTTACTTGTTCACTTTTCCATCTTTTACCCCCCTTCAGGCCTCATTTGTGACATTTCCCCAACACACCCATTTGCATATACAGGCATATATTATCCACATGTCTGTGATGATGAATGCTACTCCACTGTAATGGAGGCATGTGTACAAATAATATAGCAGTTTGCATAAATCTCTGCTCCTGATATCCGGATAGGATGTACTCCACTACAGTACGTGACGTAACTGGTCCATTACAGGAAATGTTAGAAATTCTGAAGAAAGAAAGAGAAATAAAGAAAAATCGTTTTACACCACATTCCCAGTAGGGGCGCCAATCCACATCCGAATAGAAGCTCACAATAACCTGGATTAAAAGACATGATGCACATGATGCAATATGGGAAGAACTCGAGAGGCACTATTGGTATCACCTTTACATCACCAAATCTGCATCAAAATGCATGCTGCTATGAAGTACACGGGCAGCACATGACAATATGGTTTGAGCAGGGACCCCCTGGATTCACCTCTGGCTAGCCCCAGTGGTAACCCTAGCAAGGTGAAAGGACCAAGTGATTTTAGAAGACATAGCATTAATGTGATCCCTACTGACTGCAGTACTAGCTTCCGAAGAACTCAAGAATTAACATCAAACGATTAGTATCATGCTGAATAGCACAGCATCAAATTCAAATTGTATTATGTTGAATTAATGACTCGTACCGAAACACATTAGTAGTTGCTTCATATATCTTCATGTATCTTTAATGTATGGGATGATTGACAGTGCACTGAGAAAGAGAACGCTTTGGCATCAGTGATGGGGATGCGCATCCTTAATTCCCAGATATACACTAAATAATTATGACAACACAGAGTAACAAGGTCCATCGTTTACCTCATGGCTTTAGCACTACCTCATTAAGGGAGCCAAGTTAGGTCGTAGTAGTCCTAATCAATTACTAGCAGTTGCTAACGTTATCATTGCAGGCTCATTAACTACTATAGTAACGGGTGTGATACGGTGAGGAAAAGTATTTGAACACCCTACGACTTTGCAAGTTCTCCCACTTAGAATTCATGGAGGGGTCTGAAATTTTCATCTTAGGTGCATGTCCTCTGTGAGAGACATAATCTAAAAAAAGCCACTCCTTGGTTATGCTGGCTGTGTGCTTTGGGTCATTGTCATGTTGGAAGACCCAGCAACAACCCATTGTTAATGCTCTAACTGAGGGAGGAGGTTGTTCCCCAAAAAGATGGTGTTTTTGGGATGGTACTCATCATTCTTCGTCCTCCAAACACACAGAGTGGAATTAAGACCAAAAACTTCTATTTTGGTCTCACCTGACCACAGAACTTTCTCCCATGACTCCTCTGGATCATTCAAATGGTCATGGGCAACTGGACGTGTGCTGATTTAAGCAGGGGAACCTTCCGTGCCATGCATGACTTTAAACTATGACGTCTTAGTGTATTACTCACAGTAACCTTGGAAACAGTGGTGCCAGCTCTCTTCAAGTCATTGACCAGCTCCTCCAGTGTAGTTCTGGGCTGATTCCTCACATTTCTTAGGATCGTTGATATGCCACAAGGTGAGATCTTGCATGGAGCCCCAGTCCGAGGGAGATTGACAGTCATGTTTAGCTTCTTCCATTTTCTAATAATTGCTCCAGCAGTTGATCTTTTTTCACCAAGCTGCTTGGTAATTGCCCTGTAGCCCTTTCCAGCCTTGTGGAGGTCAACAATTTTGTCTCTGGTGTCTTTGGACAGCTCTTTGGTCTTAGCCATGTTAGTAGTAGAATTTTTGCTGATTGGCAGGTGTTCAAATACTTATTTGCAGCAGTAACACACAAATAAATGATTAAAAAATCATACATTGTGATTTCCGTTTTTTTAGATTATGTCTCTCACAGTGGACATGCACCTACGATGAAAATTTCAGACCCCTCTATGATTTCTAAGTGGGAGAACTTGCAAAGTCGCAGTGTGTTCAAATACTTATTTTTTCTCACTGTATTATATAAAACTATATAGATTATTGGAAATTAAAGACAATATCAATTATTGATAAACAACTGAAATAGCCCACAGAAGGGTGGATGCATATGTGGTTGTTCATGCTTCATAAAATATAATGCAGGTCAATTGTCTGGATGGTGACATGAGTTTGAGAGAGAGAGAGAGAGAGAGAGAGAGAGAAAGAGAGAGGTAGAGCACATCTATAAGCTATTGAAGTCCAATATCCATCTCCATATAGCACGGCTGTGCTGGTGTTCATCATTTCAAAGGCCTCTTGCCTTTGAACCTCAATATCCAGGGGTGTCCAGTGTTCTCAAATGAGCAGGAAAAAGCAGGAGAAAGCACATTTCCTCGCAGACCTCTGGCCAAAGCTGCACTTTCGTCTCCTCACATACCTCCTGATGACTCTACCAAGAACACCCCGCTTACAGAACAGAGTGTACAGGTTTGTAGCACTTCTCAAATCACTATATCAAACAGGTCGGTCTTATTGATCTCAGGCTTTCTTTTATTTTCTTTTATATTAATGATCTTTTTTTTTCTTTTCCCATCCAAAAATAAACAAATAAATAAACAAAGCACATCAGCTCTTCTCTGTGGCTTTGCCAAACTAGCTCCCCTCTACCGTTTCAATCCTGTTCAATTCATTCCGATCCAGAGCCCTCCAGACTCCCTGCGGTTCAGAATCATTTTATGTTCCAACAAAACGTTTTGGCCTCTTCCATTACGATATCATTGCCTAACCTTTGACTAATTGCCAAGAGAGAAAATACAGAAACGAAAAATCTGTGACAACGAGCCATCACAAAAATCTGTGCTGAAGTCTCTTTCCTTTAGTACCTCGGCACTCGGCTGCCTTCTGAAGTCTGAAATGACATTATCAAACTTCCAAGCATAAAAAGTTCAAGGAACATTGCTTTCTCTTCCATGAAGGGAACAAAGATCACTCTGGTCTGTACCACTGAGGTATTAACTCTGTAAAGTTGTCTGACCTTTACTGACCCTTATTATTCCTGCCGTTTTAAGCCACTTACATAATCACTTTAGCGCGTAGCAATCTGCAGGACTTCATTATAATACAGCACAACGTGTGAAAGAAACAGGTCATTTTTCAGGTATGGCATTGCACAGCTCTTGGGCTGCACGATACAGACAATGTGATGTCCATTAAAGCAGTTGGATGTCAATGAGGATGCCAGAAGCTATAAATTGTTATTAAAGCGATGCCCCTCTGACTTTCTAACCTACATGACTCCTTTAAATACACTGGAAAGTACCTCATTACAAAACCACCATTTACTACTGTCAAAAATAAATAGAAATAAAATACTTACAGCCACTTACATTAGAACTATATGGGGTTTTTTTTGTTCACTGGAAGACATAGAGAGAGTCAGCATCACCTTTACAGCTTCTAACAAGGCTAAGCTTACATAGGTAATGCTTAAAAGAGTGAGCTCTAATCAAAGTAGCTAGGCCTGGCCAACGGAAGTAGCCCAAGATCGTAGCGCTGCCTGCAGAGGCTTGGAAAGTGGAGAGGATGCACGATGGGTGGATCGCTTCATGTGCTGTCCTTCTAACCCTGACATGCCCATCACTCTGGAATAGCTCAATCTGGACTCAACAGATCACATGCCAGCTTCTAGAGTCTGATGTTTATGCTCTCTAGCAAAACCAAGCCTTTTCCCTATATAGCTTTACCAACAAGTGGGTTTCTTATGGCCACACAGCTGTTAAGTCCCAATCCTGTGGGTTCTCGCTTCATTGAGAATGTGGTTAAGCTTTTCACTATTAAACACAGCCATGAGTTCTGCTTTCTATTTTTACCATTCTACTTCACCAACTGTTTAAGCGATCTCCAATCACATCGCTGAATTTTTTTTTTTTCTGACCACATTTCTTCTGCAGAGTTGCTGATTTTTCATTTACAGGTTTTAATAATGTGTTGAACAGTTCTTAACCCAATTCCAGTCATCTCAG
>JAMWET010005451.1:327500-330000 GCA_024036415.1 Prochilodus magdalenae | reverse complement strand
AGGACCATCATTATTTTGTAGAGTCACTCGTGTCCAAGCTATACAACCACCGTAATGCAGCCAGCACTACAATTTAATGAGTGACGCTGTAAAAATGCAACAACTTTGATCTGACCTGGCTTTGCATTCGAATGCTTGCGTGGTTAATGTCTCTGGCCTTAAGGCAGAAGTGTCAAACTCAGGTCCTGAAAGGTCACAGCTCTGTAGAGATTCTAGTTTAATTCCTATACCGCCTCTAACAGTCTGAATTCAACCCAAGAAGAACTTCGCTACTGAGTTTAATCAGGCATGCTAAACTCTGCAGTGCTGCAGTCCCTTAAGGAGTGCGGTCTGACACCCCTGCCGCAGGGCAATGGAGAAATGGAGAATGGTACTAACCAGGGCACACAGCTATATTGCAGAGTTTGGTCTGCACCTCGGGCCCTCCGCAGCCCTTGCTTCCATGCTGAGCGGCCACACAGGTCCTGCTCCGCGTCCGCGAGCCACGTCCACATGTGACCGAGCACAGGCTCCACGGAGACCACTCCTCCCACAGCCCATGCACTGCAAACACCAACAAATCCACCAGCAGGATGAGACTAGACGGCAGCAGGCGGGGCCAAAGACTTCCACAGGAGCCAACGGTAGCCCACGCGGGCTGTGTTGCAAAGCGGAACATACTCCGCCCCACCTAGAGGATGAAAACGAACCAGCACGACCCACCATATCGGACACTCCACCTTCTGCAGAATGCCCCAACTTCTTGCTGAGTATGCTGAGGGAAGGTTGGGATGGAGCGGAATGGAGTAGAAGTTTAGGAGAGAGAACACATGGAGTATGAGACAGCTGGGATGAAACCTGCTGGAATTTAACAAGAACATGACATGGAGAAATGTTAGAGGAGTTAATGAGATGCATCTTCACATCATGACATGGTTATCTTAATAAGCTCTTACTACATTTAAGGAGGCCATATCCTATACTGTCCAAAGTCCAAAGTCATTCAGTGCTGTACTGGAAAGGTAGCCCATGTGGAGGGAGAAAAAACGAGATCAGCATTAACAAGGAACCAGGGTCAACATCAGCACCATGCTGTCCAGCGGGAATGGTGGAATTCCAGCAGATATTTTTTGCTGGAAAGTAGAACTGTATTTTAGCTGCCATCATACACTTCCATTTACTTTTTTCAGAATTATTAATTATACTTTCTCTTTTTGATTTTATTCCAGTACATATAATAAATATATACATATAAAGAAAGAAAGTGAAACACACACGTACACACACGTATACACACACACACACACACACACATACACATACATATATATATATATATATATATATATATATATATATATATATATATATATATATATATATATATATATATATATATATATATATATATATATGTGTATATGCAGGGGTTGGACAATGAAACTGAAACACCTGTCATTTTAGTGTGGGAGGTCTCATGGCTAAATTGGACCAGCCTGGTGGCCAATCTTCATTAACTGCACATTGCACCAGTAAGAGCAGAGTGTGAAGGTTCAGTTAGCAGGTAAGAGCACAGTTCTGCTCAAAATACTGCAATGCACACAACATTATGGGTGACATACCAGAGTTCAAAAGAGGACAAACTGTTGGTGCACGTCTTGCTGGCGCATCTGTGACCAAGACAGCAAGTCTTTGTGATGTATCAAGAGCCACGGTATCCAGGGTAATGTCAGCATACCACCAAGAAGGACGAACCTCCACCAGCATCACGTAGTGACCTGGCCACTATCCTGCAAGAAGAATGGCTTAAAATCCCTCTGACCACTGTGCAGGACGCAGTATATGTCATTCCCAAGACGAACTGACGCTGTATTGGCCGCAAAAGGAGGTCCTACACCATACTAATAAATGACTGTGGTCTAAAACCAGGTGTTTCAGTTTCATTGTCCAACCCCTGTATATATATATATATATAGATAGATATATATAGATATATACATATATACACACACACACACACACACACACACACACACACACATATATATTTATTTACTTCCTGGCCCGCTTCCTTCTCTTATGTATTGCATAAATAATAATTTAATAAAACAAAAAAAGGAATAAATAAATAAAATCAGCCCAATAGTATTTAACATACCAAGTAAACGCTTTGATCAATCAGGGGAAAAAAGGTGCAGCACTTGATAAATCGCAGCATATTGATAGTGTCTACAGCATTTATGTAAGAGTGCTTAGCCCTCATCAAGAAGGATTAAATATTTCAATATGCTGTGCTGCTGTGAGTTTAACACCGTCTCTGTTACTTTAGCTTGACTTTAGCAAGCTCAAGGAATGAATCGGGAACCTGGTCCTGGTCATTACATCAGATAACTGCGCAGAGTTTGTTATAGTGTAGCAGGATGCACCAAAACTCCTTGGGGATACAGCGAGTATGGATGCAGCTGTACTGTAGCAATGCGAGTTAACTCAGGCTTTGTTGAGTCAGGTCTCAGAGTCACGT